>CAEFZP010002328.1:97500-236994 GCA_903064625.1 Mallotus villosus | reverse complement strand
AAAATGTTGCCGGAAAGAAGCGGTATGAGGAAACGGCTCGAGGATAAAACCATAGAAGAGAAATGGTCGGCGAGGTGCCCCCAAGAGAAGGATACACGTGCTGGCGAAAAAGGCTGAAACAAGAAAGGATGAAAAACACAAAGTGAGAGAGGAAAACGGTGGAGGGAACAAGGGGGAGATTAGGCGCAAAATGCCAAGAGTGGGATGGCAAGAATGACGATTCGTTCAGGGGAAGCGCCGAAAAAGGGATTGGAGAGTTCTATGAGGGGGGGGGGGGCACAATCGGTACAGGGATTAGCGTGAAGAAGTCTTGGACCTATGGAGGGGAAAAGTGAGAAGGGTACGCGGGCGGGGGGTGAGGTGGAGGGGGTGCTGAGAAAAGAAAAAAAAGGGGTGACCGAGGGGGGAAAAGCAGAGAGGAGTGTGATGAGAGAACGGAGAGAGGCACAGTAATGAGTGTGTGGGCATCGGGGGGACGGGAAAGAAGAGGGGGCGGGAAAAACGGGGACGGTAAGGGAAAGGAAAGGAACAAAGAAAGGAAAAAAGAGAAAAAAAAAAGCCAAAGTAGGCAAAAAGCGGGGGAAAAAGAGAAGAAGGTAAAAAAGGCAAAAAAAAAAAATGTGGCGCGGGGTGGAAAAAGGGGTCGCAGGGAAAGAGGAGCGATGGGGAACAGTAGGGGTCTAAGGAGGGGAGGAGAAAAGCTTATGTGCGAGAAGTAAAAAAGTCCAGAGAATAAAAATAAAGTAGATGGAGAGAAAAGGGAACAGGGAATAAGTATGCGGGAAGAAAAAAGGGAAGGAAGGGGGAAAAAAGCAAGAAAGGGAGGAAGAGGGAGAAAGAAGATGAAACAACCAGGGGGAAAAGAAGGAAGGGAGAGAAAGGAAAAAGGAAGAAGAAGGAGGGGAGAGGGGGGGGGGGGGGTGGCGAAAAGTATTGGTGTGTGTGTGTTCTTCTATGAATATTATAAAGAGTGGGAGGATAAGTGTAGAATGAAAGGGGGAGTAAGAAAAGAGAGGGAGGAAAGGAGGAGAAAAGGGGAAAAGGTGAAGGTGAGATAAACCCCTGGTGGGTTTAATAGGGGGGAATATATAAAGGGGAGTTGGAAAAAGAAAGAAGGGAGGAGGGGGGGGGGGGGAATGAAAGAGGGGGGGGAGAAAAGGAAGGAAAGGGGGAAAATAGAAAAAAAAGAAAAAAAAAACTCATTAGAGAGGAAGATTGCAGGGGGGAGGGAAATAGAGGGAAAAAAAAAAAAAACATCGGACGCGGATAAGGAATGGGGGAAAGAGGGGGGACTGAGAGTTAAAGAGACTAGGAGGGATAGTAATGTAGGGAAGTGTTAATAAGGTGACTGCGTAACGAAAAAAAAAAGTGAGACGGGAGAAAAAGTGGGGGAAGGAAAGAAAAAGAACGAAGGAAAACAAGGAAAATCGGGGTAACACACAGGAAGGAAAAAAAAAAGAGGGGGGGGGAAGGAAAAAGGAAAATCCTAACAAAAAAAGAAAGAGCGATGGTTAGAGACCCGGGGCGGACTCCAAACTCTCCACCTAGTCATGCGATAACAAGAATGGCAAGAGTGCCGGCTTGCAGTGGCGAGTGCGTGTGTAGAAGGGGGGTGAAACCTTGACACAAGAATGGATCAGCGGGGAAAAGTGGGGAGGGAAACATGCGACAATAGAAACAAAGTGGGCTTGAGTGACAAAAATCACAGAATAACAAATCAATAACACGCGGTTTAATACAGATCTAGTCCAGTACACACTAGGGGAAATCGAGTCGGCACGGCAAGAGGGGACAGGCACAGACATGGCTGAAAACAGAGATGGAAAAATTGTGAGACCACGGGTGGAGGAGAGGCAAGAAAAAGAAGAGGAAAGAAGGAAAGGAAAAAAGAGGGGACTGGGTCGACACCAAAACGGACACCTAGAAAAAGGGACAAGAAGGGGAACACAGGTTCACATTCCAGGTGGGGCAAAACGTGAAAGTGAAACCAGATCAAGGGTAGGGAAGGATAAGAGACAGAGGTACTAAAACGACGAAGAACGAAAGAGAGAGAAGAAGGGGGGGGGCCCTCGTTTGAAAATCTAATTTATTAAAGTGCGAGGGGGGGAAGGAGTGGCAGAAGATAGGTAGAAGCCGGTGAAGAGGTGTGAAATGATGCAAAGGGGCACACAAAAGAACGCCTCAAAACAGACGGCAAGACTCAACAAATACAGCAAACGAGACAACCAAGGCAAACCAAGCCATAAAAAAAAAGTGGACGGCTGGGTAACAACACGGCGGGGGGGGGAAAAAAGGGGGAAAAGAAAAATGGGAAGGTCACAGGAAAGAGGTGAAAGAAATACCATAAAATGGCAAAATGGGAGGGGGAAGGAAGTCAGGGTGTGGGGGGGGTGGGTCTGAGGAAAAGACTTTGGGGGGGGTAGCGAAAAGGGGGAAAGAGAGAAAAAAGAAGACTAAAAACCCAAATGCGCAATTAGTACGAAGTGGATGTAAACAGTACACCAGGGGGGTGTTAATAATGATCAAATACTCACTATAATGCTGGGTAGGTCAATAAGACTTAAAAAGATGAAGGAAAAGGAGGAGTAGAAGGGGGGGGGTGGTGGCGTGACCGAAGAGGAGGGACGACGTGGGGAAAAGGGGGGAAGAATGAAAAATAAAAGGGAAGGGGGGGTAAATAGAGAGAAAGGAGATAAAGGAGGGTGAAAAAGAGAGATGTGGGTGAGTGGATGTGGGTGTGCAAGGGTTGGGTGGGGGGGTCATGGGTAAAGGTGCATATGAGTGTGTCAGAAGGGTGGTTAGAACGTGGTGGCGGCTGCCGGGTGTCATGCTCATATGTAGGATGTATGGAGTGCAAACATACACGCCAGTTCTTAGAATTGCGGTGGGGGTCGGGGCGGTGGGCGAAGGGGGTGTGGCGCAGGCCGACTCTCGGTGGTTCCAAAAACAATTCAGTGCTGGGGCGGGAGGGGGTGGGGGGCGAGTGTCGTGCGCGACAGCAGTGAAAGGGCGGGGGGTGCGGGTGGCTCGTGAAAGAGCCAAAACGTAGAATACGCAAGACATAAAAACGAAACTATGAAAAAAATTACAACAGGTCGGAGTGGGGGGGAAAGGAGGAGAGATAAACCGGGGGGGTACAAAAGATAAAAGTGCGAGTGGGCATTCATGGGTAATGAACGGGGGAAAGAAAAGGGGGGAAAAGGGGGGGGAAAAGGGAAAGGAAGATAGAGCGCAATGAGAGGGTAGCGAGGGGTGACAAGGTGACTGCGGACGGGGAAGGAAAAAAAGAGGGAGAACGGAAGAAAAAGAGGTACAAGGGGCAGCGGGGGGAGAAGAGGGAGGGCGCGCGGAGTGTAAGTCCTCAATGGGCGAGGGAAAGAAATAGGCAAAGGAAGGAAGGGGGGGCAGAAGGGGGGAAAGGGTACGGTCAGAAGGGAGAGGGATACGGAGTGGGGGAGCGGGGGGAGGGAAGATCCAGGAAGTGACGAGGTGCAGCAAAACCACGTAGGTGTGAGAGGCATCAGACTAGTAGGATAAGCGTACAGGGTGGGTAAAAGGGGGGGGGGGGGTGACACCGAGGGAAGGGAAGGGGGGGGAAGAGGGGGGGTGCCGGAGTGTTGGGAGACCTTCGCGTCATACGTCAACAACGACCAGGGTGACAGGGTGGGGGAAAAAGTACGGGAGGGTGGCAAAATAAAGGGAAGGGGCGGTAGTAGTAACAGGGAAGGACACTAAATGACAGGAACGGCGGAGGTGCACGGTAAAGGGCGGGGGGTAAAAGCTGGAGGAAGCTGGGCACGCAAACGTTAAGGGAAAGATATGAAACGGACAGCAAGGAGCGCTATTAAAAACAGCGGGGTGGAAGGTGCGTGGGGGAAGGGAATGATTCCAAGGTAGGCGGGGCCAACTGGGGACGTGCGGAGTCGGAGAGGGACAACACAAACGGTGGGAAAGGGAAAAAAAAGAGGGAGTCTGGGGGAAAGCGAGAGACACCTAGAGTAGGATACAGAGCCGGCCATGGAAGAAGGTGAATACAAAACACAATGGAGACTATGAGAAAGGAAACCGAATAAAATACAGCAGCTATGAAGCGTGCTGCAAAAGATCTGACGACGAAATCGGGGGGGTACCTCGCAGCTCAAGCGCAGAAAAAGGAACGATGGCAGGAAACTGCAGGAGGTCAACAAGGCAAAGAAAGGAGCTAGAAGGTATAAGAACGCAAGAGGCAGAGGACTGAGGGGATGGAAAGGCCATGAGAGAGTCCCAGGTCACTCTCGAGTCACCCTGGGTTGATCAGGGGGGGCACAGGTGGAACTGGTGTGAAAAACAAATAGGAATACATAGGTGGGGGGGGGGGGGGAAAAGAACGGGGGGGGAAAAACAGTGGAGAGAAGGGTTGCACTCTCCAGTCAGCCAAAGCTGGTTAGAGATCGGGGCAGGTGGACAAGAATCAAAGCTAGGGGCGTGTGACTACACGAGCAGAGAGGCGGAAGAGGGATATGATGACATAGTGGATGGGGGAAAGGGGGGAAGAAAAAGAGAGACAGCGAGGGGGGAAAAGGAGCGGGGAGCACAGAAAAATTTGCCAGTCGGGTACAAAGGTCTAACGAACAGGCCTAAGTCTATAACAGTAGCGAGAGAGCAATAAAGCATGAAGCGAAAAAGTATACATGGGAAATAAGAAGGTGCACAAGATCTACACAGGGTGGGACATACAGGAAGTCGAGGGAAGGGGAAGAAAAGAAAAACTCTAAGTCAGAAAAGCACGAACACGCGCGACATAAATGAGAGAGCAGCAGTAAAACGTATGTGCCAGCAAGTGGTAAGAAAGGAGGACGAGAAAAAGTGAAGGAATAAAAGGGGGCAAGGGCAAGCTCTGAAGTACCTCAAGGAGGGAGGTACGGGGGGGGGAAAAAAAAAACAACTAGACCGAAAAAGGGGGGAAAGGGGGAAGGGGAAATCGGGGAGAATCAAAAGGCAGAGCGCGAGGGATTCGAGAAGGTTACAGATCAAAGAAGGCTAATGAGGGAGAGGAGCGTAACATAAGGGAACAAACAATGGTGGGCATGACACATAAATATCCAAGAGAAGTATGAGGAAGGGAGGGAGGTCGCCAGACACAGAAAGAACCGGAAAGGGAAAGGGATATCTAAAGAGGGGGAGGAAGGGGGGGAGGGACACAGAAAAAAAAAAAATACAAGAACTACAAAAAAGAAAAAAAGAAAAAGAAAAAAAACACAACTATATATGCAGAAAAAATGGACACACAAAGAGACCAGACAACATCTAACTGATGGACCGAAGAAAGGATAAAAGGGAGAAAGAAAGGGAGGGGGGGGAGAGTGCGACAATAAAAAAGGGAGTAGACCGGGTACAAGAGGAGGATAACAAGGAAAAGGAGAAAGTCAAATCGATAAAAGAAAAGAGAGACAACTAAAACAAAGGGGGGGGGGGAACCCTGTGAGCAGCAGACGTGGAAAAAAATAAAAACAATAAGCACGAGGGGGGGGGGGGAAGATGTAACAATAAAAGGAAGTACAAGAAATCGACAAGAAAAACAGGGAAGAGGAATACGCACTAAACAAGGGGGATAACAGGGAAAAAAGGAACAGGCGGGAAGACGACGAGGGAGAAAAAAAAAAAAAGAAGAGAAGCAAAAGAAAAAGAACGGCGAAGGAAAAGGGGGGAAAAGGGGAAAGCGATGTAAAAATGGGGTAGTGAAAAAATAAGCGGGCACAAGAAGGGGGCGACAGACGAATAGTTAACAATATAAAGAAAAGAGAAGATGATGGGGTGGCAAAACGACGGTGTACAGGCAACGGAGCGAAAAGGGTAAGCAAAAAAAGGTGACAAAAGGAGATGCAGAACGCTCAACAAAAGGGAAAGAAAGAAGCCAGATTGAGAATTGCAGAGGCAGGGACAGAACGATAAAAGAATATTCAAAAAACGAAAATTGCATGGAGTGAGGAGGAGGACATACACAGCACAAGTGAGGAAAATACAAACAAGACGAGAAAAAGGAAAGGTCCACCGAGGGGAAACAAAAGGAAGGCAGAGAAGGGGCTCACTACACAAAAAAAACAAAAAAAAAAGGAAGGGGTTCACACCCAACTCTCAAATCACTCACTCCTCACCCTGTGAGCAGCAGACTAGTGAACATGAGAGAGTCCAGGTCCTCTCTCTCACCCTGTGAGCAGCAGACTCTAGTGAACATGAGAGAGTCCAGGTCCTCTCTCTCACCCTGTGAGCAGCAGACTAGTGAACATGAGAGAGTCCAGGTCCTCTCTCTCACCCTGTGAGCAGCAGACTAGTGAACATGAGAGAGTCCAGGTCCACTCTCTCACCCTGTGAGCTCGGAGCAGACAGAGCTGCTCTACACACTGGAGCCAGGTCCAACCCCTGTACCATCTACTGTACTCGGAAGCCTGCACACATACACAATCACACCCACCCCCCACACATACAGACATGCACACATCCCCACATGCACACACACATGATCAGGCTTGGCTGAAATGTGTGTGTCACAGTCTGTTTCTTTGGGGAGGTGAGAGGGTGAGAAAGATCAAACTGAGAAATGGATGTTGATCCTGAGATGCCAAACACGTTCTGTGTGTGGATGTGTGTGTGCATGGACGTGTGTGTGCATGGACGTGTGCGTGTGCATGGATGTGTGTGTGCATGTGGGCGTGGTGTGTGCGTGGATGTGCGTGTGCATGTGGGTGTGCGTGCGTGTCGATGTGTGTGTGGATGTGTGTGTGCGTGTGAGTGCGTGTGTGTGTGGTATCTATGCCGTACCAATCAGCGCACGCGGGCACCATTCTACCTCTGCCTCTGTCTAATCTAATAGTCTTCTCATATTAGCTTGTCTCTGAGTGGCGTGTTGCAAAGCTAAATAAGATGACATTGGGCTTTGACATTGAGGCAGTTCCACCAAGACTGCATGTGACCAGGGGAGCTAATGTGATCAGTGAGCCTCTGTAATAATCATTATCAAATTGCCTTTACAGAAATATGTGAGAGAGGGACCTGAGAGGAGAGGTACCTCTGTGTTTGTGTGCTCCCTTGTGTGTGTGTGTGTGTGTGTGTGTGTGTGTGTGTGTTTGTGTGCTCCCTTGTGTGTGTGTGTGTGTGTGCGTGTGGGGATGTGTGTGTGCCGTATGTGCCTGTGTTTGTTTTGGGATGTGCGCATACTGTACGTGTGAGATTACAGGAAGTGTGTGCGTATGTGCATGCAAGTACAGTAAGTGGGTACATGTGCAGCTGTGTGCATGAAAGTGCAAGAACAGCAAGTGTATGTGAGTATGTGTTGCATGTGTGTGTTTGCATGAGTGTGTGTGTGTGTGTGTTAAGAGGCTGTGACACCCCCTCTAACTAGAGGCTGCTATCCTGAGTGTTCCTGTGTGTGTGTGTGTGTGTGTGTGTGGTGTGTGTGTGTGTGTGTGTGTTTGCGTGTGTGTGTGTGTGTGTGTGTGTGTGTAAAGAGGCTGTGACACCCCCTCTAACTAGAGGCTGCTATCCTGAGTGTTCCTGTGCCACCAGAGTGCAGCAGGCTCGTTAATGTGCTTCAGAGAGCTGGATCGGCCATCCAGCTCAATCAATAGCCGTTTCATTCAACGCCATCTTCAATGCCTTATAAAGAGAATGCCTGGCCAGAACACCCACCCAACCACACACACACACACACACGTACACACACACACACACACACTCTAGTTACCATTCTCCCTAGGGTACCGGAAAGCCTTTAGCTCATTCACCTCACATGCCAACACACACACACACCACACCTCTCACGCCAGCTGGATGGCCAGGCCAACAATTCTATTGAGAGCAGCTCCCCTTCTACAGCTCCAGCCTGTGTGTGTGTGTGTGTGTGTGTGTGTGTGTGTGTGTGTGTGTGTGTGTGTGTAGGAGTGTGTGTGTTGTGACAGAGAGAGGTACAGGGAGAGAGATGAAGCTAGTAAGTCAGTAACACTGCCCTCTCAATCAATACTAACACGTGAAGCCCTCTGCTGTAAAACCTAACAACATCTTCCACGAGATGAGAAACCAGCTGGCCTACAAAAGCTTGACAGAGCCATGCGGCACACACACACACACACACTCTCACAGACGCACACACAAACACACACACACCCTCTCACAGACGCACACACACATACACTCTCACATGCGCACACACACACACTCACACACACACTCTCACACACGCACACACACACACACTCTCACAGACGCACACACACATACACTCTCACATGCACACACACACACAAACTCACACACACACTCTCACAGACGCACACACACGCACACACACACACTCTCACAGACGCACACACACACACACACACACACATACACTCTCACATGCACACACACACGCACAGACTGTACTGAATATTTGTATTGCTGGCATTCCAGAGCAGAGAACATCCATACTGTACACAACTCATACATACATCGAGTACTACACACACACACACACACACATCAACATACACATATCTCCATACATACATATGCAGATATGCACTCAGCAGGGAAATATGCAGATTTCTATTTGTTAGTCTCTCTCGATAGATGCAAATGTGTGCAAATAGTGTATGCACACGTAAATGGGTGTGTGTCTGTGTGTGGTGCACATATGTTTGCTTGTGAGTGTGTGAGTGATTGCCAGGATACTGCTTGTCTCTTTGTTTGCATCCATATGCAGTCATGTCCTGTGCACGGTAATCTATGTAAGCCTGTTTACATGGGAACATGCACGTTCTCTATAAGGGAGAGAGACACAGAGACAGAGAGAGAGAGAAAGAGACAGAGAGAGAGAGAGAGAGAGAGAGAGAGAGAGAGAGTAGGAGAGAGAGAGAGAGATAGAGACGATATATAGAGAGCAATGAAAGTAGGAGTAAAACATAGATATAAGTATAAGGGAGAGAGAGAGAGAGAGAGATATAGAAAGATAGAGAGAGACAGTGAGAGAGAGAGAGAGAGAGAGAGAGAGAGAGAGACGAGAGAGAGAGAAAGAGAGAGAGTGTGTGTTGTGTGTGTGTGTGTGTGTCTCACCAGGTGTGTCTCCAGGTAGAGCTTGAGACTGTCCATGTCTGCTTTAGGGGGCGTCCAGTTCTCTGTGGTCTCCAGTGCCTCCCTCAACCAGCAGATGAACTCATCCAGCTTTCCCACAAACCCCTGGAAGAGAGGGAGAAACCTTTTAAAGACACCTTTACTGGGCAGTTAGAACTGCCAGCCAACCAAGCGACAGAAGCAGAGGGAGAGAAAGAAGGAGAAGAGGAGAGACAGAAGGAGAGGAGGAGAGACAGAAGGAGAGACAGAAGGAGAGGAGGAGAGACAGAAGGAGAGGAGGAGAGACAGAAGGAGAGACAGAAGGAGAAGAGGAGAGACAGAAGGAGAGGAGAGACAGAAGGAGAGGAGGAGAGACAGAAGGAGAGGAGGAGAGACAGGAGGAGAGGAGGAGAGACAGAAGGAGAGGAGAGACAGAAGGAGAGGAGGAGAGACAGAAGGAGAGGAGGAGAGACAGGAGGAGAGGAGGAGAGACAGGAGGAGAGGAGGAGAGACAGAAGGAGAGGAGAGACAGAAGGAGAGGAGGAGAGACAGAAGGAGAGGAGGAGAGACAGGAGGAGAGGAGGAGAGACAGGAGGAGAGGAGGAGAGACAGAAGGAGAAGAGGAGAGACAGAAGGAGAAGAGGAGAGAGGTGGTGGCAGAGAGAGATTGGGATGAAGAGAAAGAGAGAGAGGACGAGAGAAGAGGAAAGATGGAGTGAAAAATAAAGAGAAAGGGAAAAGATCGAAATAAGTGAGGGGTTGGGGTAGAAGGGGAGACAAAGTCGGCGATGCTTTGTCTCCAGTCTCAGTCACCTCCAAGCTCCCCCCCCTTCGCTCCACAACAAACCAATATTGAGTGAATTAATTCAAGGACAGAAACTTCCATTTCAAACAAGGTCCATTTTAGGCCCAGGGTATTCACACACACACCAGAACAAACAGGCTGTAGTTTGATGGGGAAGTTTCCTTGTCAGTAAGGTTGCCCTTGATCACTCAGAGCTGCTTAGAAACAGATGAAGGGCAGCGCTCGCTCCACAGTGGAGAGCTACTGCCACCTGGTGGCCACACAGGGAACCCAACCCACATAGACACACACACACACTCTAGACACATTCTCAAACACACACACCTCTCCTGTGGCCAACCTATTTTTCCTGTGCGCTGAATAATTACTGATCTATCACTGTATACATGTGTGTGGTGTGGGTGTGTGTGGTGTGGTGTGGGTGTGGATAGGTGTATGTCGGGCCTGTCAAGTATATATGGAAACCTTGACCGATTGAGCGCAATGCAGTAATTGCATTCATGACCCCAAAAGAAATCCAATATGATGATATTTCTGTGGTTCTGTCCGAAGACTCTCCTGCTCATTATCTGAGCCTGATGAAAATCAAAGGTATATTGATATGAACAACCTTCCCTCAGTACTGACCAGGAGGAGAGGAGGAGAGTGGGAGGGAGAGGGGAGAGAGGAGAGGACAGGAGAGAAAGGGAGAGGAGGGGAATGGAGAGGAGAGGAGGAGAGGAGGCCAGGGTTGTATTGACGTTTCTGGACCTGACTTCTTAGAGCAGCTTTGATGTGGCTGAGACTGGGAACGAACGTGGAGCGGGCAGCCTGACTGGGAAGCCAACGGGTGTCTGCTTGAAAGGTAGAGCACCTCCTGTTGGACGGGGGGCACCAGAGGAGTGCCAGGGGCTGGCAAACAAGCAGCCCGGATTTAGCCAGGTCGTGTTCTGTCTCCCTCTCTTTCTATCACTCTCTCATCTCACTTGTCTTTCCTTTCCACGTTTTTGTCTCTCCCTCACCTTCTCTCTCTCTCTCTCCACCCTCCCTCTCTCTCTCTCTCTCTCTCCCTCCCATCTCTCTCTCTCTCTCTCCCTCCCTCTCTCTCTCTCTCTCTCTCTCCCTCTCTCTCTCTCTCGTCTATCAGTTGAACAGGCACACCAGCCTGGAACAGGGCCGTGCCCGTCCCCAGCCCAGCCTCTGCTCTCATCCCTCTCATCCTCCTCCTCTCTTAGATTCTACTCCTCTCATAGAGTGGATGATAAAATAATAAAGAAAGAGGGAAAGAGAGAGAGAGAAAGAGAGAGAGAGAGAGAGAGAGAGAGAGAGAGAGGAGAGAGAGAGAGAGAGAGAGGAGAGAGAGAGAGAGAGAAAAAGAGAGAGAGAGAGACGTCTGGTGTCTGGAGGCTGCGTCACACTTGACTAGGCCCCTGAGATGTGGCGGTGGAACCTTCAGCTGCCAGCTGTCTGTTGCCATGAGGATGAAGCCATCTCCAGAGGGCCGCATGCTAATCTCATCAATCACCTCCCAGGGTGACACTCATCAGTTCAGGTGGCCCTGTCTCACTACCTACATCACTGTATCACAGACTACCTGTCTCACTACCTACATCACTGTATCACAGACTACCTGTCTCACTACATACATCACTGTATCACAGACTACCTGTCTAACTGCCTGTCTCACTGCCTACCTGTCTCACTGCCTACATCACTGTATCACAGACTACCTGTCTCACTACCTACATCACTGTATCACAGACTACCTGTCTTACTGCCTACATCACTGTATCACAGACTACCTGTCTCACTACCTACATCACTGTATCACAGACTACCTGTCTCACTGCCTGTCTCACTGCCTACCTGTCTCACTGCCTGCTTCACTGTCTCATTGACTACCTGTCTCACTGCTTGCCTCACTGTCTCACTGACTACCCCAGTCTCACTGTCTGTCTCACTCCCTGTCTCACTGCTTGCCTCACTGTTTCAATACTTGACTCACTGCTTCTGATAACATCTGTCCCACTGCTTACCTCTACTGTCTCCCAGACCCTGCTGGTGTAGTTCTCTCTACAACCAGCAGAGAGCAGCAACAGCTCACTGTCCAGGACAGGTTTGTCAAGGGTTAATAAACTATGGTGCGTCAAACACAAGCAGGTGGGGAAGAGGTGGGGAAGACGGTCACAGGAGATGAGGATGTAAGGAGTGAAGTTCCAATATTCTACTGTAGAAAGGACCGAGTTACGGCATAACGGGGGGATAACTGTCTGACAGGATAGACTGAACCTCAGCCTGACTCCCTCTCTTCCAATACTGACCACAAGCTGGAGTAAACCAGGGTTCATACAGGGAGCCTAGATGAAGCAGGGTTCTAAGATGTATGTGTGTTCTAAAGCAGGGTTCTAAGTCCTCTGTGTGTTCTAAAGCTGAATTCTAAGTCCTCTGTGTGTTCTAAAGCAGGGTTCTAAGTCCTCTGTGGTTCTAAAGCAGGGTTCCAGTCCTCTGTGTGTTCTAAAGCAGGGTTCCAAGTTCTCTGTGTGTTCTAAAGCAGGGTTCTAAGTTCTATGTGTGTTCTAAAGCAGGGTTCTAAGCCCTCTGTGTGTTCTAAAGCAGGGTTCTAAAGCAGGGTTCTAAGTCCTCTGTGTGTTCTAAAGCAGGGTTCTAAAGCTGTGTCGAGGGGACAGTTATTTCACAGCGCTCGATGACATTGGAGCAAAGCTGTCTGTATTTGTTCAGGTCTAATGTCACATTACCATCTACAGCATGGCGAGGGAGGATTGATCTGGTCTCCATCCCTCCATCAATCATTACTCTAGCCCTAATCAATACACCATCTGGTCATTAAAACTTGACCTTTCAAACAGAGAGCAATGATCTCATGGATATATTATGATAATGAAGATAATCCATACCACCATAAATAAACACCCCATTCCAGTTTTAAGTATAAAAATTGAGGCCATTCACATTATCCTTATTAGGTTATTAGATAGTTATTCATCGCATTATTGTTCCCCCGACAACAAGACAGATGGTTCCTCACCTCTATCTTGCTCCAGATGTCAGGATGGTTGTGGTCCTGGTGTTGGATGTCCTCCAGGAGCTGGAGGATGAGGGGCTGTCCGCTGCGGGCGCAGTCCAGGGGAGAGGCTCTGTTCTGGGGCCGGGGAGAGCTCCCCCATCCTGGAGTCTCCTCCGGAGGAACTCCAGACCTCGTCCTCGGACTGCAGCTCGCTCAGGGGCCCCGACTCGATGCTGTCGTCCAGGGAGGGGGCCATGTCGCTGGAGGAGGACGGGGAGAAGCGGCCCACGTGGAGAGGCCTTCTGTGGGGTAGGTGGAGGAGGTGGGGCTGGAGGTGGAGCTGGTGGTGGGGCTGGAGGTGGTGGGGCTGGTGGGAGGGGAGGAGAGGCGGAGGTGGGCCTCTGAGGTGTGCCTCTCCTCCGGTCTCCTCGCCCGTCTCCTCGCTGTCCCACTCGGGGTTGAGCTCCGTCAGGTCCCAGTCGTCCACGTCCTGGAGGTGCTCCTGGCCACAGCTCTGACCCGGCTTCTACAACCAGGAAGAGGGGGAGTTATTGGTAGACTAGCTGATAGTAACTTAGTCAATTAGATGTATTAACTAGCTGGTTCATTGGTTGATTTAATAATGAATCGTTTGACTGACATTATGGAGACCGTCCAAGACAATGCAAACGTTACTAACACTTCTAAGATGAGTCATGACACAATAGTATTTTAGAGCTTTTCTCTACACAGTCTAGGTCCAGGTTGACAGCACATTTCATCCCTTCCAACAAGCAGAAACAGAGTAACTGTGTCCTTACCCATGGGATGGCCTGAGCCAGGCTCTCCAGCTTCATCGCCAGCATCTCCGTCTTCCGGAGCTGGGCAGGCAGGGCCAGGAACTCCTCCGACCCGTACCAGCGCTCCCTCTCTGGGCTGGCCCCCGCCGACACCTGGGCCCCCTGGAGCTCTCTCTGCCTGAGGATCCAAACTGCAGCCTTGCTGGGGGGGCAAGGGGAGGAGCCGTCGTCCTGGCTCTCCTGGTCTGAGGAGAGGGGGTCTCTGAGGGGGGAGGGAAGGGGGCTGTCCTGGTCACTCTGGGGCTTCCGCCCTGGGGGGGCGGCCAGCCTCGGAGATGCTCCTCTGCAGGGGGAAAGGGGCTATGACCCCCCCGGGTTTGGGCCCCTCCCTGAGGCTCTGCTGTCGGCTCCTCTGGAGGTTCTTGCCGTTCATAGCTTGCAGGCTCTCGTAGGATTGGCTGGCGTTTGCGTTGGGGTACACGCTGTCCAGCTCCAGCCAGAACTTAGAGCGATCCGGAGGATCCAGGAGGGAGGGGGTGCTCCGGCTCAGTTCGGCCTGGAACTGGAGACCCGGAGGCAGGCTGGATCTGTGAAAGCTGCCCCCTGGGTGGGTGTAGTGGAGGTCGTCACCCTCCAGGTACATAGCCCTCTTGGGGGGAAGAGAGGGCTGGGTGGGGGACACTTCGCTGCTCACCACCCCCTGGAGAGGACGCTTGGAGAGCGAACTCTCGCTCTGAGGCGTACTGCTACCGCAGTGCATTGTGGGCACAGACAGAGAGTTGTCGTCTTTTTCCACACAGGCGGGGGCCGTGTCCTCGGAGGCGCTAGGCACCACCCTCTCTTTGGAGACGAGCCCCTGATTGGAGGACAGGTTCTCGGCGGCGATGGTGAGGAGGTCGACGCTCTGGAGGAGCTCTGGGAAGTCACGTTGGAGCTCAGGGTAGGAACACCTCGTCTCCTGGGCCTGGGGACCCTCCTGTGACCCCTCCTGGCCCTGGGGACCCTCCTGTGACTCCTCCTGGCCCTGGCCTCGGGCCTCTGCGTCGTCACTTGGGCTGTAGTCACTCAGCTCGTAGGCAGTGATGCCGCAGTCCAGAGAGAAGTAGTCCTGGCTGCACTTGATGGTCAGCTGACCACAGTCGTCCACCTCAGTCAGCGCGTCCAGGCGGGTCTGCAGACAAAGCAGAATCGTGTTCATGTTGAGACAAATTTGTTGTTGAAATAGTGTCGTCAACTTAGAGATGTTCACTTAGTGTTTTCAACTATCTTAAAGCTACTCACGCCATGTCGTCATACAAAGGCAGTTCCTGTGTGTTTTGTTTTTAGTTTTTTTAAGATACTGTTTTATTATCAAACACATAGCTGGATTCACTTTTTTGTCCAAATCTCACTTTTTAATGTTTTTTCAACCACGTTATTAGGAAACAGTGTCTTTATCAAGTAAGCCTTACTTAGTAAGGTTTTTAATACATGTTATATTTTGTGTTGTTCTCGTGTATTCCACAAGGTGGCGACAGTCTGTCGTGAACAGTAGGGTTTAGAAATCCCGTTTGAGGGTGAGGTCGCCACGCTGTGGTGCATTCTGGGTAATGTAGTTTTCTGACCTGGTCATGGTCCTGAGAGAAGGCCTGCAGAATGTCGGTCTGCCTGGTGTAGTTGCCGTTGGAGTCCTGCAGCCCCTGCAGCAGCCTCTCCTTGAGCACCAGGACCGACACCCTCAGCTGGTGCCACAGGAGCTGGACGCTGCGGATGTCAACGATGATGTTCACCGAGTAAGACAGCAGCTTCAGGGAGAACTCCGTCTCCAGCAGCGCGTGGATCTGCTCCACGTGGTCTGAGATGTCCTCACAGATGTCCTGGACAGACACGCATACACACACACATTCAGACACACGCACACACACACACACATTCAGACACACACACACAAGAAAAGGGGACAATTCAGCAAACAATTCAGCAAAAGTAAAGAGTATGTGACCAAGATAAAGTCACAGCGAAAATATATATTGATCTACTACAGTACACTAACCACTCACTTGAATCTACCATGAAATTGTTTTATTCCAATTCTATATCCAGGTCACAAGTTTCCCCCTGTACGTCGTTTGGGATGAAAGCATCTGCTAAATGAATCCACAACTATTACTACTCCTCATCCAACTCATCAAGAAACTCATGACTGTCCTGGCATGCTCCCTTCAGTCCTGATGATCCTAACAGCAGCAACACACCAGCAACACACCACCAACACACCAGCAACACACCAGCAACACACCAGCAACACACCAGCAACACACCAGCAACACACCAGCAACACACCAGCAACACACCAGCAACACACCAGCAACACACCAGCAACACACCAGCAACACACCACCAAGTGAAAGACCTGTACCAGAGGGCCCTGGACAGAAGCAGCACTGACACAGAGAGACACAGTCATCCTCTCTTCTCGGAGACGTGAGTCAAACCCACATGGACAGTGTGCTTGATGACGCTGACAGGAATGAATGAGATGTGAAGGCAGAATATAAAATAAGTTAATCCTTTATTAGTCCCACAATGGGGAAGTTCGCAGGATTACAGGATTCGCAGTAATAAGCAGCACGTAAGAGTCAAACAGTATCCTGTGCTTTATTTGATGCAGGCCTGGAGTTGAATCTGGTTTTGGAAAGATCTGTGCTGTTCTGTACCAGTTCCAGCATTGCAGAACCGGTCATGGCTGGTCAACCTAGCCCCTCCCCCACCCCTCCCAGCCTCTCTCAGCCACACAGCAGTTGACCAGCAGACCAATAAGGTAGGATACTTCACGGTGAAGTTCACCCTCTCTCCTCAGGTTTTGTCCAATCACGTTGCTTAATAAGGGACTACAGTGATATTCTGTATTTATGGAGCTGACGGTATACAGTGTGTTCCATAACAGCTTGTCTATGAAAGGTCTTCCAGTAACAGGATAACTTTCCCAGGCTCTATCTGGTCCTAGCCGGCTGTCACCTTGACTACTGGCTAAATCCTGATCCAGAGACCAGTTATAATTTTAAGAGGAGGGGGTGGTGGTTGGGGGGGGAGAGGCACGGGAAATGGAACTAATTTTATTAAACTAATTTCAGACATTGTAAAACAGCCAGGGAGACGTGAAGTTGGCCCGCCAGACAGGCAGACTCCTGGGCTAAAACCCTCTTCTGACTGTCCTGAAAAGTCTGTCCTGAAAAGCCCTGAGTCATCCTAGAAACCTGACCTACTTCCTGCTGTGCTGGCGGACACACAACAGTCACCGTCTCCATGCCTGGAACATCTGATTATACAGCTGTCACTTGTTCTTCCTCCTTCCCCCAGACCCAACAGTCCTACCCTTCCTTCTTTAAGAAGACAACAGCAGCCAGCTCTACAGAAGCGTGAGGTTTGATAACCTACAGCTCTACCTTAACCCTAACCCTCTTTTCAAACTGACAGCAGATGACGAGGTCCGGAGAAATAATAATAATATTGATATTTCAGCACGTCAGTCACAGTACCAGAGATGTGACGTAACAACATGTAATCCCTCCAGCCCTGATGGTGTTTGTGGTGTTCTGTTTGTCCCTGTGAAGACGGGAGCTCATGTCAGTCAGCATGTGTTTAGTCAGGCATCCGGGCTTAGATGACCTTTCACCTTTCAACCCACCACCTTGCCTGTGGACAGTGACACACACACACACACACACAAACCAAGACACAATCACACACCAACCCACAAACACACATCAACACACACAAACAGTTGCGGGGAAGGACTTCCTCTCCTCAGAGGAACAGAGAGGGCTTTGCAGCAGTGATGGAGGCCTTCCATGACAGTGAAAGTCACTCGCTACAGAACAGTCACATGCTCTGTCAGAGCTTGTACATGCACTCTGCCCTGGCTGCAGTCTGGTGTGAGCAGGTTCATATCCTGCAGCCCTGCTGGCTGTGTTTGGGTGTACAGCGGTCTGTCAGAGCTTGTACATGCACCCTGACCTGGCTGCAGACTGGTGTGAGCAGGTTTATTGCTGTGTTTGGGTGTCCAGTGGTCTGTCAGTGCTACTCTGCCCAGGCTGCAGTCTGCTGTGTTTGGGTGTCCAGTGGTCTGTCAGTGCTACTCTGCCCTGGCTGCAGTCTGGTGTGAGCAGGTTCATATCCTGCAGCTCTCCAGTCATGTGACCTCTCTGCAGCAGGGAGCTTCTGATGAGCAGTATTGTGTTGCTGTGAGGCAGGACCCAGCAGGACCACAAAAAGACCACGACCACAACAAGACCACAACGGCACAACTAGACCACAATACTGTGTGCACACCTAACGCGAAGTGAAATATTATATTTCACTATAATATTTTTTTCATGGGGCCCAAAATCCTGGCGGCGGCACTGTATACGACACTACTTCGTATTTGTTTAGAATAGTCATTTCGGACACGGACGTGACAGACACAACAGGACAACAATAGGACAACAACAGGACAACAACAGGACAACAACAGCACAACAACAGGACACAGTGCAGGGCAGGTGTTTATCCTTTGATATCCTGAATATCATCTGTAACTCTAAGACAGTCAACTGTACTCACTACCTATACTGCCAGTTGGACGCTTGGTTTCTTTTACCCAGTGAGAGAGCTCACTCCCTTCAGCACCAGTTGAGACACGTAAAATACACCTGTAGTAAATATCCAAAACACTAAAACTGTCTCCAGTCTTACAGGGTTACTGTACTTTGACCTTAAGCCCCCCCGCTCCAGTCACTAAGGTGTCGTCATAACAACACACTAACAACAGAGCACCTCTGGAAGGGCAGGCAGGATCTTGGCACGAGTACTTCCTGCTCCGCAAATAAACCCACTGGCATCCCTGAATGTAGGTCAACATAGCCGGGCAGGTCGTCTTTGACCCATCACACACACACACACATGCACACACACACACACACACACACACACACACACACACACACACACACACACACACAAGGCTAATAATCTAATCTATCTAGTGTTGCAGAGGAGCATGCTATTGGCCAAGGCACCGGTGACTAAGCAACAGTCTATCTGAGTTGCTGTTATTGTGTCCTGCCATAGATATCCTCATAACAGTCACCGTATCATCTCCTACACAGGTCCTGGGCAGAAAGGCCAGGCTAACTAGTCATGTGATCTACATAGACATTCAAGTGTTTGAAGTTTCTAAAGAAGCACATGTTATTTTAACAGCTGTTTCTGGGTCTGTCACTGAACTGCATAGGCATGACAGGATTCTGATGATGAAATAATTCACATACAGTACATACATACATACACACACACACACACATGCACAAACTAAAACACATACACAAAAACACACATGCACACAAAATCCCGCACACACACACAGACACTAAAACCCACACACACATTTGTTCATGAAGACCATTTCAATGAGAAGAATCTCACAGATCCATTCAACATGCAACACTGAAAGTTCCAAACACGCAGCGCTCTAAACAAACTGCCATGGCTGCGGCGTGACCGACACGTTCAGAAACCTTTCATTCAAACAGACTCGGAGCGGTTAGCCTTCTCCTTACCCGTCACAAAGATGAGAAACAACGTTTCATTTCTCCACAGATTTCCAATCAGATGAGTGTGTTTGCAGCAAAGCTACGCGGCTAGCACTGTCACACACGGTCCCGGTGTGTTGGTTAGACGTCTTGGTCTGGTGTGCTTGGTCTCTCCCATGTGCCAGCCAGGGTGGGTGGTGTCACTGCCCCCCCCCTCCCCCTCTTGACCTCTTTCTCATGGGAGGAGGAGCTCCAGACAACATTTGGGGAGCTATTTTAGGCTACAAACTCATGTACACTCATGTGGACTCCTCTTTAAACCCCCCCGGCCCTCATTCCTCCCCAGTTATCCCTCCTAGAGGCAGCTGAGGCAGGGCGACAGAGACTGGGGGGGATGAGGGGGCAGAAGGGGGGGCGGGGTGGGGGGGTAGGGGGGGGTTGTCAAGGACATCTCCAGGGAAACCGGCCAGAGTCCAATCTGCTTTGATACGTGCCCTTGTTTGTTAAACCAGCTGTGATTAACGTCGGTAACTTTGTTGCATAACTTACAGTATAACTAACAGTAGGGTTGGTCTGCAGGGGGCCTCTCTCCCTTCATGTGGGTGACATTCACAGCACTGTGCTCCTGCTACTGTATACGGTAAGCAGTCAGCGGGTCCAGACCCTACACAGTAACCTGACCCAGAGCAGAGAGAGGGGAGATCTCATGAAGCGCTCCACACTCGCTCTCCACACTCCTTGGTGCTGCAGTGAGAGAAGCTGCAGACAGACACACAGCTGCTCGGTGCCCTCCTGGTGGTTCAGGGGCATTACGTGTCACCTCCCCCCCCAGCTCGCTCTCCAAGCGTGGGGTGAGGATCTCCAGAGAGCGTGTGGGTGAGGATCTCCAGAGGAGAGGCAAGGAGGAGCGGAGAGGAGGGGACTGGAGGGGACTGGAGGAGGCAGGATTCCGGGGATTCTAGGCGTCTCTGGGATGACATCAGTGATTATAAATGTGTTCAGACAGCTGCTAGACACCACAGGCTCACACACACAGACACACAGACACACACACACACATACATACACACACATACAGTTCTGGGGAAGTATAAATAAAGCTGGAGGAGCTTGAACTTGCGGCTGGGAGTGTGGGTGTGTGTGTGTGTGTGGTGTGTGTGTGTGTGTGTGTGTGTGTGTGTTTGTGTCACCACTGCAACCCAGTCCCCAGCCCTCTCCACATTCTACAGGCAGCTGTTACATGGTGGGGTGGGTGGGGCCTTAGTTGGGCGGGGAGGAGGGATGTAATACATGGATACAGCTCTATGTTCTAAACACAGGCATCTGTACCGACACAGGGGCATACCAAATCAGATCTATCTATTCAGTACAGGAACAGTGATAAGACATGTGTACTTTTATATTTGACTCACATTCTAGCTATTGTCACACAATAACAGTAAAAGAGTAGCAGGGTTTCCCGCAGCACTTTGCAGTTAAGGCGGCCGCCTATGCAACACACCCCTGTCGCCTTAACTACGTTGCCACCCAGCCTCCCACTGAGGCCGGGGGTACAGCAGAGGTTAGCTGAGGCTGAGGGCGGCAGAGTGTCTGCTGTTCTCTGGGTCTAATAGAATAACCCTGCTATAACCCTGCTATGACAGCATGTCAAGGACAGGACACACACCCTCAGGCTGGATAAATATAGAGGAGAGGAGAGGAGAGGAGAGAGAGGAGAGGAGAGGAGAGGAGAGGAGAGGAGAGGAGAGGAGAGGAGAGGAGAGGAGAGGAGGGAGAGGAGAGGAGAGGAGAGGAGGGAGAGGAGAGGAGGAGGAGAGAGGAGGAGGAGAGGAGTGGAAGGAGAGGAGAGGAGGAGGAGAGGAGAGGGGAGAGGAGGGGAGGAGAGTAGTCTTTTGTCCTTATCAAGTACTCATCAATGATGCAAACCTTTTTTTCTTCAAAATATTTAGCTAATGTTTACAAACACACACAATGTTTACAAACATGTGCAACAACAAAAAAGATCAACAACAAATCAAACCTTTAGAAACTACTAGAAGTGTGAAATAAGAATT
Organism: Mallotus villosus; assembly: GCA_903064625.1. Lineage (NCBI taxonomy): Eukaryota > Metazoa > Chordata > Actinopteri > Osmeriformes > Salangidae > Mallotus > Mallotus villosus. The sequence continues at coordinate 215,734 of CAEFZP010002328.1, read as the reverse complement.
GTGTTAGCCCCACAACGAACCAAGCAAGAAATGTTTTTATTCTATGGTGTAGGCTATGTATTCACATTGAAATTCCGACATTGATTTGAGCTCCACAACTGTATGGATTACTTAAATAGTGTTGCAAATATCCAAGACCCATGTCAGAATGTCCAAATGCAAGAATATACATTTTGGGACAGGTCAAGTTCAGTTTGGGACGGTTCATTTTGCACTTTGGGACAGTACTGGGACAGTGAGGGTACTGGGACAGTAAGCAGGACAGGCCTGTGTGGATTATATGATTGTGTCTTTTCTAGCAGCCTCAGAGTCAACACTGCAGAGCCGAGACCACACTGGGAGCTCTCTGAAACCCCCTGAGCAAAGTCACATGACAGATCAAGTCACATGACAGATCAAGGGTGGGAGTTTGCACGACAAGAGACTTCGTAGCTACGTAGTCATGTCCTCCTCTGATTCTCTTCTGAGGAAACATTCTATAGGAATATACATACTCACCACTAGAGGTCAGTGTAAGGCTGGGAGCTAGTATCGAGCTCTCAGTGATGTCAACACTAAGAGCCATGTTCTCTGAGCTCGAGGTACGTAGTCCAGCCAGGACACTGAGCAGACCCAGACATGACAGTCTGTCTGAGTCACCCTCCTCACAGAACCAGAACAAACACACCATTCACCAGCCAGAACATCAGAACCTGACCTGGGTCCCACTGCTCACATGACCACACACAAACACACACATAAACACACACATGCACATACATACACACATACATACATACATACATACACACTTACACACATACATACACACACACACACACACACACACACACACACACACACACACACGTACACACACACACACTCAGCTGGAGAGTTCTGTCTGCGTGAGGGCAGGGTGCTGCAAGGTGATTCTGTCTGCAGAGGGAGTGAGGGAAGGTTCCAGGTCTCATCTGTTGACAGAGCTGTAGAGGTGACTGGGACGAGTCCAGGTAAGATGATGTCAGCTGTCTACTGAAGGAACGGAGGGGGTCGTGTAGGGCTACACACTGAAGTAGCTAACTGGGACAGGCCCAAACCAAGTAGTGAAACACAGACTACCACTCCGAATAGGGAGGTTGTGACTGCAATGACGCAAAGCCCTCTACCAACAACCCACACTGGAAGTACGTGAATGACTTGAATATGGGAGAAAGTGAGAACTGTGACAACCCCATCAAACCTACAGACCCGACCTCGACTCCCTTGACACTCGGGCCGATCACAACTCCATGTTGCTTAACCCCCAAAAATGTAAAGCAATGCACTTCATGTTTCATGCGAACCCCCCCTGTGATGCCCCCTTTCACCCTTGGAGGACAGACACTTAACATCGTCACACAAGCCAAGTTACTCGGTCTACACATACGCTCAGACCTACGGTGGTCTGATCAAGTCGATGCCGTGGCGTCCAAGGGCAGCAGACGGCTGTACCAGACGGCTGTACCTCCTGAGTAGACTGCGTCGAGCGGGCCTCCCTCGCTCTGACCTCATCACTGTGTACTACGGATACATCAGACCAACACTTGAATATGCTACACCCTGCTGAAACGCTGGGCTCACAAAAAGACAATCTGACAGTAGAGAAAGAATCCAGGAAAACGAGCCTGTAGAATCGTCACGGGGAGACAATACCTCTCGTACTCCGACGCCCTGGTCACACTTGATCTCCAACGACTGTCAGATCGTAGGCTGACCCCGTGCCAGGACTTTGCCCTTGCAGTCACCAAATCAGCAAGACACGCCCCCTGGCTATCTCCAGCTCGAAACAAGTCATAGAGCGTGCGACTCAGGCACACCCGGCACTACAAACTGTCAGCTGGGACTAAGCGGTACCTATCTAGCCCAGTCCCTTCAATGTTGAACATTTTGAATGCATTGTCATTTGTATGACTTAAATGTGCTTCCAACTTTGCTGTATACTAGGAGAGCGTTGAAAGTCACAGTGAACAATTTTCGCACAATGTAAACAGTTCCGATGAAAATAGTTTAAATAGGTTTTTAAATGTGACGTATTTTAACCTGTGTACTCGCAAATCGTATACTAAGCTGCAGTCAACATTGTTTGTAAAGCTGTGCAATTCAGCCCCCTCAGCTGCGATACTGCTTGTATTTTCGTGGAATAAATAAATAAACCAGTCTACTAAACCAGTCTACCATAGAACCCCTTTCAGACTGTGCTGACTACGTGTGTGTGTGTGTGTGTGTGTGTGTGTGTGTTGTGTGTGTGTGTGTGTGTGTGTGTGTGTGTGTGTGTCCGATAAGCTGTTCTCTAACCGAATCTCTTCTTGATTAAACACTGTGGTATCAAAGTATTCAACAGTATGTGTGTGTGTGCGCATTCGTCCGTCAACGTGTGTGTGTGTATGTGTCCATATTTGTGTGTGTGTGTGTGTGTGAGATGACTCAGCCTTTGGAGGGAGCGATTTCTCCACTCTCCTCTTCACATGCTCCCCGACACAGACCACAGGCCCTGGATCAGATCCCCTCCCTGTAACCCTAATCACAACCACTAGTGGGGTGACTAGGCACTGACTCCAGACCAGCCTCTCCAGCAGTATCCTGCTCCCCAGGCCCCAGATGCTGCATGTTTCATTCACATTCATCGGATTTTCTGCTCAGCCGGTCAGAGAAGCACAGACAGAGTCAGAGACAGATGTAGAGGCAGAGGCAGAGGCAGATGCAGCTACAGAGGCAGAGGCAGAAACAGAGGCAGAGGCAGATACAGCTACAGAGGCAGATGCAGCTACAGAGGCAGAGGTCTAACAGAAGCAGAGTGCAGAAGCAGAGTAGACAGGGATGTTATTCTTAGACGACCACATCAGGGAGCAGCTCGCAGCAGCACTGAGTGGCTCTGTTCTAAATAGAACCCTGTGTGGCTCTGTTCTAGATAGAACCCTGTGTGGGTCTGTTCTACATAGAACCCTGTGTGGGTCTGTTCTAGATAGAACCCTGTGTGGCTCTGTTCTATATAGAACCCTGTGTGGGTCTGTTCTACATAGAACCCTGTGTGGGTCTGTTCTAGATAGAACCCTGTGTGGGTCTGTTCTAGATAGAACCCTGTGTGGGTCTGTTCTAGATTGAACCCTGTGTGGGTCTGTTCTAGATAGAACCCTGTGTGGGTCTGTTCTATATAGAACCCTGTGTGGCTCTGTTCTAGATAGAACCCTGTGTGGGTCTGTTCTAGATAGAACCCTGTGTGGCTCTGTTCTAGATAGAACCCTGTGTGAGCTCTGTTCTAAATAGAACCCTGTGTGGCTCTGTTCTAGATAGAACCCTGTGTGGGCTCTGTTCTAGATAGAACCCATGCGTGGGTCTGTTCTAAATAGAACCCTGTGTGGCTCTGTTCTAGATATAACCCTGTGTGGCTCTGGTCTAGATAGAACCCTGTGTGAGTCTGTTCTAAATAGAACCCTGTGTGGCTCTGTTCTAGATAGAACCCTGTGTGGCTCTGTTCTAGATAGAACCCTGTGTGGCTCTGTTCTAGATAGAACCCTGTGTGGGTCTGGTCTAGATAGAACCCTGTGTGGCTCTGTTCTAGATAGAACCCTGTGTGGCTCTGTTCTAGATAGAACCCTGTGTGGCTCTGTTCTAGATAGAACCCTGTGTGGCTCTGTTCTAAATAGAACCCTGTGTGGCTCTGTTCTAGATAGAACCCTGTGTGGCTCTGTTCTAGATAGAACCCTGTGTGGGTCTGTTCTAGATAGAACCCTGTGTGGGTCTGTTCTAGATAGAACCCTGAGTGGCTCTGTTCTATATAGAACCCTGTGTGGGTCTGTTCTATATAGAACCCTGTGTGGCTCTGTTCTAGAACCCTGTGTGGCTCTGTTCTAAATAGAACCCTGTGTGGGTCTGGTCTATAGAGACAGAGCCACCATGCAGGGTTGCCCCAAGCTGGTGTCCCAGCAGTGCGCCAGTCTGCTGTAATGCTTCATTACCCCAGCAGAGGGGGCAGCAGCCTGTATCTAACACCTCACATCCTCAGGGCAAACACTGCACTCTACTGGAGGGCCAGGCTGGGAACATACGGGTGGCCTTGTGTCAGCTGGATGTACACCAGAGCGGGGAGTGTCTCAAGCTAACTAGCACTACAAGTGAATAGCTTAGTGGTTAGAGAACCTGCAATGCATCCCGTGCATTACTTGAATACGATGTTATGGACTGATAAACAAATACATGACACTTTGTATTCTGCACAGAACAGTCAGCCCGTCGTGGTCTAGCCAGACGGTGGGTCGAAGCTGGCAATGACGCAACTCAAAACTAAATCTCTGCAAACCATAAAACGTTATGACAGTATGCAGCATCTGAAACAGTACTGCATGTGAGATTAGAGATTAGCAAGATTAACAGAGAAATTGATGTCGACACAGAAGGATGAGCAGAGCGGGATGATACAAATTGAAAAGTGGTATCTGATGACTTAACTACATAACCCCGTTATGTAACCCTGGACTAGGTCACAGAGAGAAGCGAGGGCCTCTCATTATTTTATGATGCTCCGAATGGAATCCAGTTATGACACTGGCTCTGAGGTCGTTCATGCAAACACACACACACACACACACGCACTGTCTTACTGAAAATAGACTACGGATAGACTATAGAATGTAGGGGATAGAATACTGCAGATCAGAATGTTGCAGGTTCAACTCCCACACCTGTTGGTCGCTTTGGATAAAAGTGTCTGTCTGATACAAAGTGTCTGACGAATGACTGACATTCCGTTTTTAAAAAAACTATATAATTACAACTGTACCTAGAACAATGGGACATGATAATAAAATATATAAAGGGAGAGCCATTTTAGCTAGCTGGTCTGGCCAAGATAGTCTTGTGATCAACATCAATTTCCTTGTTTAATCAGTGTTCTGATTGGCTTGTCATAATCCAGTGAGACTATTGGCTAGAAAACGGATCAATTCTCTCTTTCTCCGTCTTTGTCTTTTTTATTCTCTCTTTTTCTTTCTTTCTTTCTTTCTTTCTTTCTTTCCCCCCACCTCTCTCTGGGGATGTGAACCTAGACCCCTGCTCTCTCCCTCACAGTTCTGAGTGTAGGAGTTTCAGACTCACTCACAGGCCCAGAGCAGCTCCAAGCCTATTACAGCCCATCCCATTACAACCAACCAACACCAGCACACATCACTGGGTCTTTACAGGGTAAGAAAACACACCCTGAATTGTGTTTGTGTGAGTGTATGTGCAAGTGTGTTTGGCATGTGTGTATGTGTGTGTCAGTGTGTGAGTGAGTGTATGTGCAAGTGTGTTTGGCATGTGTGGTATGTGTGTGTGTCAGTGTGTGAGTGAGTGTATGTGCAAGTGTGTTGGGCATGTGTGTATGTGTGTGTCTGTGTGTGAGTGAGTGTATGTGCAAGTGTGTCTGGCATGTGTCTGTGTGTGTGTATGCGTGTGTGTTGTCCTTACCTTGAGCTGAACTAGGTGCACGTCCACATGCCTGTTCTGGGAGTCCAGGTGGACGGAGTGCGTGAGGTCGCGGACCCTCTCTGACGTGTTCCTCAGCCACGTCTCGATCTCCGGCAGGTGAAGAACCACCTTCCAGTCCGCCCCCGTGTGCAGGGGAGGGGGCTTCCGAGACCTCTGCGAGGGGTCTCTCTCCCGGGGGGGGGCGAGTCCAGGCCAGGGCTGCCCTTGCTGGGCCCTGGAATGAGGCCTGGGGAGGCTGGGGAGGGGGTGTCCTCCAGGTCGTGGGGGTGTCCTGATGGGGGGTCCATGGTGGGCGTAACGGAGGTGATCATGGGGGAGGGGACCTCACTGGCGAGGGGGGAGGTAGCAACCACGTTCATGGTCAAACACAACTGTCTCAGCTGCAGTACTAGGATGGATGGGTCCTCGAAATCAGCTGTAGAGGGGGGGAGGGGGGAGGGAGGGAGGAAAAAAGATACAGGACATGAATCAGTAACTGTGGTGAAACCACAGACAGGACACAGAGAGAGGGAGAGAAAGAGAGATGGGCGAGAGGAACGAGTGAAAGAAGAAGCTCTGAAATCTTTCGCCCGAGTCATCAGCAGCAAACACACAGTCCACTGCTCACATTTATGTTGACCTTGAAGCACTAAGCCCTTATCTGAGAACAACAACAACTGGAACCAGTGGATGTGAGGAAGGAAAGAAGGAAAGGGGTGGAAAGGAGGAAAGGGAAAGGAGGAAAGGAGGAGGGAGGAAAGGAGAAAGGAGATACATATTAATTAGTAAGACTAAAACAGCCAGATATGTTTAATTCATGAAGAGAAAAGCCTAGTGGGTTATTACACATGCTAATCCAAAAGCCGACCCTTTCATGCTGCGCTGAGGGAGAAACACCCAGCCCGTTCTGTATGACAGCTAATATTAGACTGGACATGATCACCCTGCACCTAGCGAGGTGTGTAGGGGGGAGGAAGGAGGGAGAGAGAGAGAGAGAGTTGGGGTGGAGTGGGGTATTTCATTATAGACAAAGTGGGGTGGGGGGTGGGGGGTGTAGAGGGGGTTGTATTTCAGCTTCTTTCTAATTCTCTGTGATGACACTGACTACCAAACCAGCCAGCCAAACAGTCAGTCCCAGTCATTCAGAGCCAGCAAAGTTGGTTTGGCTGTTACCAGCTGAAATGTCCCCTAGTCACACCTATCTGTCCATAGGTCATACATGTGTCACACATGTATCATACGTGTTTTGAATCAAAGACATGACAGGCTGCAATACTGGGACCCAGGCTTCTCTCTGTAATTCCTGTTAAATCACAGACAGTGTTTAATCTGAGACCTAATCTCGCTTTAATACAGATCATCTCCTCTTCTTTCAATCAAACCGTTGTCTAACCAACCAGAGAAGGATCTGGTCTCCGTTCAGATAACATCACGCTATAGTCAGAAGCCTAATGCTATGCTAAGCTGCTATTAGCTTGCATAGCTAGACATGCTACTATGACACCCAGCACTGCTGGGCTTGACTTGCTGCCTCACTCTGCCTCCTTCTTCTACTGTCCTACTGTGACTCACACCAGCCTCTAGGAAGGCTGGAGAAAACAAATCACACACACACAGACACACACACACACACACACACAACACATACACACACACACACAGACACACACACAGACACACACACACACAGACACACACACACACATAGACACACACACACAGACACACACACACACACACACAGACACACACACACACACACACACACACACAGACACACACACACACACAGACACCACACACATAGACACACACAGACACACACACAGCCTCTTTCTGATGTCTCTGTGAGAGGTGACGAGGGGCGGTGTGTCTTTGGAAATCAATGGCAGGGAAGAGCAGAACTTCCGGTTGGTTGATTATACTGCTATTGCGGTTACTGTCCTGCTCCACCAATAAGAGTGTAATGTTGGTGAGTGATGAGCCAATTAGATAACTGTATTACCTTGTGACCTTTCTATCTCATCAGGGAATATCACTCAGCTCCTCCTTCATTTGACAAAGTCTTCTACTGCTGATAAAGTAAGCTGCTGACACATATATCTATACTCACACACACACACACTCACACAACACACACACACACACACACACACACACAAACAGCCAGACACACGCCTAGACAGAGCCAGAGCCAGACACAGAGACCTTGTACATATAAATCAGCCCAGCCCAGTTACAGTCTCTGCCTGCACCTCCTCCTGAGTCTCCCTCTTCCTGCCCCCTCCCCCTCCTCCCTCACTCCATCCCTCCCCCTCTCCATCCCTCCCCCTCTCCATCCCTCCCCCTCTCCTTCCCTCACCTCCACCCCCACCCCCCTCTCCTTCCCTCACCTCCATCCCTCCGTCTCTCCGCTACCTCTCTCCAGCTCGTCCCTCTCTCCTCTCTCTCTCTCTCTCTCTCTCTCTCTCTCTCTCTCTCTCACACAGAGACTGTCCACTGTGTGGAAGTGCAGAGCCAGCGTTCTGCCCCAGGCCTGACAGCATTCAGCCCACCTGCCTGCCTGTCTCCTCACTCCCCTCTCTGCTCCAACATGTGCACACACACACACAACACACACACACACACACACTCAGACATCCCCAGAAGGGCTAACACACATCTCAACCTAAACCTGATACACTCATCAGCAGCTACACGCACACATAGAAAGAAAGACCAACTAGTCTATTTTCACTACAAACAGCCCATGCACATTGTCCGGATAACAGCAGCATCCACAGACCCTACTGTTTACACCTTCATGCTAGGTTTCTCTGCTCCACACACACATGTAGACCCAAACACAGATGCGCAGGAACACCAGCAAAAACCCACACAGTCCTGATAGGAACATTAGAGCGATCATGGACAACATGACACTGACATGCTAACGAGCTAGCTCCACAGTGTCAGATCAGATGCCTCTAGTAGCATACCTCAGAAACAGCTCCTAACATGGCAATCCCAGCACGCTAGCTCAGCACACTGGCTAATCCAGAACATTCCAGACACGGGAAAGGATATTTCCCATCAGGTCCGGGGTGATGCAGATGAGTCCCTCTCTCCTCTGCTCTCTTCTCTGTGACAGAACGAGAGACAGACACAGCGTTGCACTGGCGTCAGCTTGGCCATGTGTCTGTGTGTGTGTGTGTGTGTGTGTGTCTGTGTGTGTGTCTGTGTGTGTGTGTGGGTGAGGAGAGAGAGACGTCTGGTGAGACGAGAGAGAGAGAGAGACAGAGAGAGAGAGAAGAGAGAGAGAGAGAGAGAGAGAGAGAGAGAGAGAGAGAAAAGCAAAGCCACTCCCCTTTGGAATCAACATCCTCGCTTTCACTCTCCATCCCTCCTCCTTCTTATACCAATGACTACATTCAGCTCCCATTTGAAGAGAGAAAAGGATGATAATGATGACGATGACGATGACGATGAGGTAGATTGATCCTTCCCAGCAGAAGAGGGAGCTTCGAAGGAACTGTCATACTTTCTATAGTGACAGAGGTGAACTGGGATCAGATCTCGTCTTTCTCCAACCTACAGCCATGAAAGAGACCACCGCTTACAGTTCACGTGGCCATAAGTCAGGAAGTGATGTAACCTGTCTTTGGAGTACTTCCTATCCGAGGCGTGTCATTTCCTGTCAACAGTCCAGGGTGAGATCACCCTTCTAAAAAAATACCTCAAGCCTCACCCTGTGACGATGCCTAGCAGGGATGATGACCAACATCATAGAATTCCACAGACATTTCCAAAACATAACAGAATACATTTGGCATTTATAAATGGTTATGTGATGTTAAATGTATTATTTAGTACCAGAAAGGTATTCTGATGTTTAGGTACCTATGAGCAACACGTATTGGGTATTAACCACGCTCGTAATGAATCACCTAACCTCATTAATAACACAATCAGTCTTCTGTTCCTACATGCCTGCTTCTCCCCATGTTCTGTCATGGCAACAAGCCTTCTGTTATAGTCGATAATGGGCCACAGAGCCACGGTACATGAACAGCACAACCACTCCGAAATCCCTCCCTCGTCATCACTATTCTCTCGGAGTCTTCGGCAAACTGACAAGCATGTGTGGTGATGCTGCATGTTGAGTCTTAATGAGGCTCGATTAGTGCTGTGTAATTAGGCCATGGCCTGTAGTCCCTGTGGCTAGCCGAGCACAGCCACGTTCCCCTCAGGTCACACAGAGCAGTAACACAGTCAACTTCAACCGCCTGTACTAACACATCTACACTAACAAACGCACACCCATCCCAACACACACACCTGTATTAACACACACACAAACACGTGTGCTAACACACACAGGCGTTTTCTACCTCACTCTTCATCACAAGCTCTGCTGAGCGCGTCAGAAGAGTCCCGGGTCCTCGTTTGGGATCCCAGTCGTTCCCAGACTGCACTGCAGATAAGACCCAGTTGTCAGAACCATGGCTAGTATAAAGGCTTATATAATGTCCCTCTGCTGGATGAAGGCTCACCAGCGTGCAAGCCTCCTCACAGAGGAGCATGGGTACATTTAGCTTCCAGAGCGAGCGGCTTAGCTTGTGTGTTTCTGAAGCGGGGCACAAATTCCATGGTGCAGCCTATAACAATCCAGGCTGCAGATATATATATTTGCAAACATCACAATGTCATTCTACTGCACGTTAAGGAGTTGCAGACACACACACAACACACACACACAGTCACATGATGAGGGATTGGTGTGGTAGGCCATGAGGGGATACTCTACACCAGGCCACCATGTTGATGCAGGCTCCCTCCCTGTCCAGTGCTCAGATGATGTCACTCAGCATCAGCAGAAAGAGAGAGCACTTCCAGGAAGACACAGCTACGAATATTAGACCACGCATGCCTCTAACTACATCTCAGCCTTATTTCAACCCCAGCAATGACTCTCTGTGAGTGTGTGTGTGTGAGTGGTTGTGTGTGTGTGTGTGTGTGTCCGTGGGTGTGCGTCTGTGTCATTAAGCTACATAGTTGAGCGGGGCAAAGTGAGATAGTACGAATAGCTTTAGCATTAGCTTGACAGACGCAGGTGCAGGGTCAGGTAGAGTGGGGTCGGGGTGGCTGTATTATTACTGCCTGGGTTAAGCATATGCTACGGTTAGCCATATTAGCTTAGCCTCATATTGGAAAGGTACAGACGTTTTATGTCCAGGGGAGTAACAGGAACTCTACTAAGCAAATGTTCATCGATGTCTCTAAATGTAATAACGCGAACCATTGTTTCAACAACTTTTGCTTTGACCGGATCTAGTTTGAAGTGATTACCGGAATGATAACAGGAAATGCGAAGGTACAGAATATCTAGAGCAGACGTGTTGCTGCTGCAGTGGAACACTATGAGCATTCTCTCTATCTCAGGGGGCAGAGCCAGACTCGGAACACATGAATAATGCATGATCAGGAAGACAGAGAGAGAGAGGGATGGACAGAGAAACAAGAGCATAAAAAAGAGAAAGATGCAGTGTAGTATGACTGTGTCTCCTCGTGACCTCTGCTCCCGTATAGAAGGAGACAACCCACATGAAAGAGACAGCTCAAGGTCACATTCAGCACCAGTAGAACCAGAGGGACTCTAGAACACTGCACCGTCTGAATGCACACATGGAGACACACACAACAAGGCCTTGCTGCTAGGCCTGAAGTTTGACGATGATTCTTGAGACAGATTCTTGGTGAACGGGGGGGTTAGGGTTCGTGTTGTAGAGGGGGATTCGATGTGCTCTTCCTGCCTAGAGCAGACAGGGAGTTTGATTGTGTTCTCTCAGTTGTGTCAGCAGAGATACGATCGTTAGAATATGATCCTCGAGGGTGAAACTGGCCTTTATTGAAAAATCATGGTAATCTGACTGTGTCGCCTTTTTCTATTTGAATATCAATGGTCTGCGTGTATAAAGGGTTTACTTAAGTAGAGCAGAGGCAAGGTGGGAGAAAGAGGGGGAAAGAGCGAGCGGACTAGAGTGAGAAAGAATAAAAGCTCTTTATTGAACCATAACACTAATTAAGAATTGTAAAATCTCCGGAACGCACACACACACACACACAAACTGCCACACCCAGCCAGCCAATCAAACTGCCACACCCAGCCATCCAATACAGTCACAATTCATTCATACCCGTACAATGAGACAGAGACTGAAAGAAACTGAAAAAGAGAGAGAGAAAGAGAGGTGCAGATATAAAGGAAAAGGGCGTCTCTCTGACCTTCATCAGACCTCACACTGGTTTTGGCAGGACCAGCAGTTCTGGCGAGCACACACACACACACACACACACACACACACACAGACACACTTACACACTCACAGATCCTTCTTCTCTCTTCCCACTAGGCTATTCCAGGAGCTGTGTACTGAGCAGGAGCTTCTCAGGGGAGCCAGGAGAACATCAATGCCGTGTCCAGATCAACCCAATTCACTTCAGGCTAAACTAGATGAGCTCGGCTGGGCTAAACTAGATGAACTCGGCTGGGCTAAGTAAAACTAAATTGACTGGACTAGGCCCGGCTAAAAAGGGTTAGGATAGGGTACATGTGATGGGATAGGCGAGGGAGTCAGATGGCTGAGCGGTTAGGGAATCGGGCTATTAATCGGAAGGTTGCCGGTTCGATTACTGGCCGTTCAAAATTACATTGTGTCCTTAGGCAAGGCATTTCACCCTACTTGCCACGGGGGAATGTCCCTGCACTTACTGTAAGTCGCTCTGGATAAGTGCGTAAGGTAAATGTAGGCTAAGAAATGTTAGCATGGCCTGGGTTTAGATAGGTTAGGTTGGTCTAAGGTAGATATTTGTGCAGCCCCCCAACATCACATCCGTTTACTTAATTTGTGCATATCACACATGTTCATACATGTTACATTACGTTTTCCATAGGGGACAAATATGACAGACCCATTATTTATGTGTTAACAATGACGACAAGCACGCAAGCTGGCAATAACAAGATAATTGAGTAGGCCTACATTGTACAAAATGTTAGCTAGCTAGCCAAGCTAGCTAACGTTACTGCTCAAATCCGTTAGCTAGTAACCTATAGATGTAAATGCAAGAGCGACCACTACCAACTACACCAAAGAAAGGCTAGCTATGCGTTGACGCGGGTGGGCCATTACATACCTGAGGAGTGAGTTTCACCAGTTCACACCGGTTACATTCACCCCTCTGAAACTCACTCCGGCGGTTAGCTGGCGCTAACCTCGTGGGATCCGAGTCACGGCACCAATGTGACGGTATCGGACGTAGCCACGCTCCGTTAATGTCCGGTTAGTGTGAAGGGATGACACAACTACCCCAAACTATCGTGCGAAGTTTTAACTCTTTTGGGAAGCAGTTACGGTGGGGTCACACATTTTTGTTTTTTGGGTCACACATTCTGACGGCCGCCCGTCAGAAATGGTGACCTCTGTGGTACTGGCTCTGTGATTAATCAAAATCAGAAAACATGGGTCCAGGTTAGTGTAAATGGATGACATAACTATCCCAAACTATCATGCAAAGTTTCTCGCGGGAAAGCCGTGCATCTGATCCATCTGATCGCAGAACACCGGCAGTTGTTGACGTGACTTTTTTTCGTCCAGTTTGCGGAAGTCAAGTTATTGTATAATAATTTAACAATAGTATATAGAAATATTGGGATATTTATTTTTCATATTTTATTTTTCATTGGTTTGGCGGCCCACATACATTAACTTAACTGACCACTAGTGGGCCACAGCCCACAGGTTGGGAATTGCTACTGTAGACAAACAGACATACACACACACACAGACAGACAGACAAACACATACACTTAAATAGACAGACACACACATGCACACATAGACTACAGACACACGCACATATAGCCAAACATATGTACACACAAACAGAAAAACACATATCTAGACACACGCATCTTTGCAATGTTTTGTGCCAAAGCTGTCAGCCAATCAGCTAGCCAGTTAGCCAGTCAAAGTTCAATAATTCATTGCTGAGGGATAATGGCTGACTCTGACACAGCGACAGGCTACTCGCTGGCCTGCTCTGCTCTGGCATGGCTGGAGGCCATCTTAGATTCAGAGAGATTCTAGGTGACAGTGTTGCCTCAGCTGGCAACATCAGTGCTGTCTGGGAGCAATAAGAGACGTGTCTATCTAATCACTGCTCTCTTTTTCTCCAAGCTTTCAATTAACCTTTAAGAACACGTTGCTATAATACTCTAGGTGTCCTTTAAAAAGACTAGAGACAACGATAACAACAGCAACATAGAATATGATTTGCAAGTAAACAGCTTCTTAGTGTACAACATCCTACCCCTAACTCTCTCTCACACACACACCTATTCCCAGCATGATTCCAGTCACCTTTAAGAGAAGAAAGGGAAGAGGAGGGACCAATAAACACAGGGGACCAGCTGGTTACATCTGACACCATCTCCTTTCCCCTCTTTCTCTCCACTACTCCTCCCTCTTTCATCTTGTTCTCCTTTCACTTTCATCTCTCTAGCTCTCTCTCCTCTCGACCTCTTCTCCCTGCTACCTCTTTACTCTTGCCCTCGTCTTTCTCTTCCTCTGTTCCTGTAACAACCTGAGAAACAGAGATTAAAGGGAAGCAGCAATAGCAACATCCTGAAGGAACAGCTGGCTGGCATACACACAGACAGATTCCCACCCAAACAGACAGGTGTACAATATACATCAGGCTGAACGATCAGCCTGAACCATAAACAGCCTCTCCCTGAGAGGAGAAGAGCTAGCCGCCGGCCCCACCCTCACCCCTTTCCCTTCCTGCCTCCCTCCCTCGCTCTCTCTCTCTTTTTCCATCACTAACACACTTACCCCACTCTCTCTTTCGATCAGTAAGACGATAATACCCTCTTTCTCACACACTGCCATAATAAAGCACATTGTCAGACTCCTCCCTGAAATGGATATAGCTGAGCAAGAGGCTGGATGCTGGATGCTATACAAACTAAGTTAAGCAGGGTTGGTTTAAATGGGGCTGGGGCTGGGGCTGGGCTGGGCTGGACTGATTACGGTTGGTCTAAACCAGACCAGACAGTGATATCTCCATTAGCGAGGCGTCTCCTCCCTGCCTCCCCTCTCCTGCGTCCCCTCTCCTCCCTGCCTCCCCTCTCCTCCCTGCTCCCCTCTCCTCCCTGCCTCCTCTCCTCCCTGCCTCTCCTCCCTACCTCTCCTCCCTGCCTCCCCTCTCCTCCCTGCCTCTCCTCTCCTCCTTGACTTTCCTCCCTGCCTCCCTTCTCCTTCCCTTCCTCCCTGCCTCTCCTTCCTTCCCTATCTCCTGTGGATCAGCAGCCAGTCCTGGTCCTCTCTGGTGGTACTGGGAGGAGGGAAGATACGGGGATGGGAGTCCTACAGGGCCTTGAATACTCAACGATGGTTTACTCAAGGCACACACTCGTGCACACACACACACTCACTCACACACACAAACAGTAGAGGAGCACAAGTAAACATCCATCCAGAGAAACCACTGCATTAGGGAAACTACCTTTGTGTACCTTTACAACACACAGAGATAACATGCCTCTCCCTATCCTACAACATCAGCAGTCCCCCAGGCTCCAGCCCCCTGGCAGAGGAGAGGGATCCAGGCTCCAGCCCCCTGGCAGAGGAGAGGGATCCAGGCCCCAGCCTGCTTGGGAGCTGGCTGGAGACGCGGAGGTGGAGGTCCTGCTATTGTCCCAGCCAGCTGGGCTGTTTGTGTATGCGTCTGGCAGCCCCCAAATCTGCAGCCTTGGCCCCTTTGACAAAAGCACAGAGGGGCTCCCTCTCCTGACAGCCTCTCTCTGTCTCTCTCTCTCCCTCCACTCCCTCCCTCATTATCCCTCCCTCTCTGCTGCCTGTCCTCTCTGTATCCATCTCTTGTTCCTTTACACCTCTCCCTCTCGATCGCCCTCTCCCCCTCTGTCGTCATTCTAACGGCATTAGCATCAAACAGCCTGTTAATTCAGCATGCCAAGCAGCATGAGGCCAGCATCTACCGTTCAGAGAAAACACACGCTGCAACACAACAAGAAACTGCAACAGAAAGCAGAAGGAAGCTTAGCACCTACCATATCTCCTCTGCTCTACTCCATCTTCCCTCCCTGAGTGGTTGTCGGTGGAGGGTGCAGAGAGAGAGGGTGAGAGAGAGAGAGAGAGAGAGAGAGAGGGAGGTAGGGGAGGGGTTAAGACCCACTGCGGAGCTGATGCTAGCTTGGTGTTAGCCTCTTCCAGTGCAACACTAGCATTAGCTGGTTGGCTGGCTGCTGAGGATGATGCTGCGCCTTTCAGAGGAACGGCCCTGTTGCCTTGGGAACTAAGATGTGATGGAGAGGTGGAGAGTGCCTCTGATTGGCTGGAGCTGTGAGGTGCTTCCCATGAGAGAAGGGTGACGGGGTGGGAGGGGCTGAGGGGAGGGGCAGGAGATGACACGGGAAGCAGAGGTAGCTGTGAAGAAAGATCTCCAGGTCAACAGATTATTTTCTAACATAAATACCCTCTTTTGAGGAATTACTGATGTAAAATGACCAGCTGTTTTTTGGGCCGCAGGCTTTCTTATGAAACATTGAATTTCCTCAAGAAGGGAGAAGGGAACGGTAGCCTACATTTTTAAGCGTATAACTTTAACTGCATTAATTGGACAAACCAATGTCCCTATCCCCCTTAATACAAGTCCTCTGTATTTTGGCATCTGGCTAGCCTTCCTAAGATAGTTAATGAACAGGTTTTTTTGCTCAGTCATAAATTTACTACCTCTGTCATCGTATATCGGATGACTCCTCCTTACGATAACGTAGACTCTGCCTGTTCGTGTGTCAACAAGCTCGCTCGCCCTGTCTCCAATACCACCAGGTGGTGGTATTGCCCCTCTAACCGACCCTATTTCGGATGTTATTTGTCCAGCAGATGGCAGATTTGCGTAACTTTGTGCTTGAGAAGTTGAAACTACTAAGTAGGCCAAATCAATACTACACACATACAACCGAGTCGACTAGACTCGGCACGGAGTTACAGTTGAAATCCCGAATGCTTATTTTAACCCAAATCTGAACTAAATAAACAACACTCGTGAAAATTAGCGACTTTTCTTTTTTGTACAGCCTGTTTGCACCCCCTGCTTTACCAACCGTGAAGATCTGTAACTGCTTCCGAGGTTTCAAAATGGTTTTCTTCTCATAGATTGATTATCGGTGATGATCCATCGGCAAATTGTAAACCCATTTGTGGCATTGCTTGTAAAAAGAGCAATTAAAAGAAATTGTGTTTTGGTGATTGTGACCATGATTAGCTATGTTGATCAATACAGTAGTTCACAATAAATCACAGCTGCAAAAAAAGTGAAATAGAGTAAAACCACAACTTGTTTTGATTTAATTTCTCAAAATCATTTATTTACTATATTACAGAGCAGATGTTAGAATCTGTAATTTTGTACACCGGCTTGAATGAGCGAGGCAAATCTTAATGAACAAATTTATGGTCAGTTGATGGAAACTACACAACAGGTGATTCTAACAGCTGCCGAGTTCCCCTGCTCCTAACCCTACATCATTCCCAACATGTTTCATTTAGAGAGATAAGGAAGATGTCGCAATAGTCTAACAGGAAGTCTTTCTGATTTGATTTGGATTCTCTCCTGGTGTGTCATGTACTCTAGAACACGCTTCGTGTAGAGTGGGCCCTACGTCATCTCTACACAGCACAGTTCAGTACAGGTGGCATGTGCACATTTCACCTGAGTAAATACACACACACACACACACACACATTCACTCACCTGTAATCCCTTCTTCCACTCCTCTACCCTGTCCCGTGTCTCCCTCCATCTTTCTATCCCTCCAACTAAAGACCCGTTCTCTTTCTGGAGCCTTCCAAGCAGCATCTTATACAGCAAACAAATGTGAGTACCATCTACAAAGAAGCCATGAGTCTTTATTCATAAGATAGAAGGGAATTAAGTACAGTCAATTATTCTACCCCCCTCCCCTCCCCCCAACCCTCCCCAAAAACGTTCTTAGTACATCATACCACAAAGAAATCTGATTATAGCTTCAACAAGATTATACAGAATTTCAGTACCCGATGGTATTTTTCTATATCAGCAAACTTATCTGCTGATAAATATATATACTTATATATACTTTTTTTCCTCTATTTAAGGGAAACAATTAGACATTTAACCAAAATATGATATTAGGAAATGACATCTTGCATGACAAAAATATAAAATAATGGATAAAATTTGACCCCTGTTTCAATGTTCCCTTAACCAAAGTTAGATAAAAATATGATCTGAATGAAAGTGGTTAATCGTAAGTTCAAAGTCTTTTTTTTCTCTCTCTTTAAACAGTTCATAATTGTCATTTTTTTAAGTGGCAAAAAGACATGCAAATTTAGTTCAACAAACCAACAGAAGAACTACAAGAAAACATCTCTTATTTGGGTACACAGTCCCCGTCCCAAACATCTTTCAAACTAGGAACAGAAGATCAAAACGAACAGAACTCAGACTCCAAGGAGGCTTTGCAGCGCGTGCATTTCCGCAGAGATGTGCCATTTCGGTTCCGGAGTGGGATCCTCCCTCGGAGTTACGTCGCTCCAACAGGAGAGAGGAAGGAAACAAGGGGCTGGATCCCACTCTGTCTGTGGTCTGGTCCTAGTCTGGTCTGGTCGGTCTTAACTTGGGTCTAGTTCTGGTCGGGTCGTAACTTGGGTCTCGTCCTGGTCTGGTCGTAACTTGGGTCTAGTGTAGTTGGGAGTCTGGGCAGGGCAGACCAGCCACAGTCTGGGCTTCTGGGTAGGGCAGACCAGCCAGTCTGGGCTGACCCAGTCTGTCACTGAAGTTCCTCTCCGTTCCTCCCCAGCGGTGCAAGCAGATGAGGGCGTTGATGGGGGGGCTTAGGGGGAGGATAAGACCACGGAGCCATCAGTCCCTTCACACCCCCCGCCCTCAGTTCAAATCAGACACGTAAAAAAGAAAGGAATCCATTCATCCATCCGTTCACTCATTCATCGGCAAATCATAAAAAACCACAACCAGGCAGACAAGAGCAGAGGGCGTAGCCTTTAAAACAGGTCGTGCAATGTCATTTTAACGTCTTAAAAGCAAACAAATAAAAAGAAACAGCTAGTATAAATATATCTTTCCTTATATCTTTGCAAGGTGTCGCGTTAGCAAATAATCCTGGCCCGTTCGGACCCCCCCCAGGGCTCGGGACGGCGTCCGTAAGGTACTGACCAGTCCCCCTCCCGCTCTGTGGTTTGAAACAGGTCAGAGGTCAGGGCTTGAAAGTCACCGTTTATTTATCCTTCCTGGGTACAGGGGTCAATCCCTGTCCCAGGTCAGGTCAGTCATCCAATGAAAGGAGCAGATCATAGGAGAACGTTGCATCTCATTGTAGTGGGATTCCTCTCATCCCCCACCACGCCCCGGGACCCCCTTCCCCAGGCCCAGACCCTAGAACCAGCTCTGGAGGACCTTAGCACTGGGGAAGACAGGCCACAGAGGCTGGCAAATCAAGAGGTCAGGAAGCATGACGGCAGGGGGCTGGAGCGTGGTAGGGGAGTGATGTGGAGGTGGGCTGTTTCTGATGTAGTCCAGCTGCAGGGCGGGCTGGATATTCTGGGGGTGGTGGAGGGTCTTAAGATGTTGGTCCAGCAGGTAGTGCTAGTCAGGGGGTCTACACGTTGGGTTCTGGCTGCAGGATGCACTAGGTATACAGGGGCTGGAGAGGCTGGGGCGTAGGCCTGGGTCTAAGAGGCTGGAGCTTGCTTCCCGGGTTCTGGAGCCCAGAGATGGGGGGCTGGAGAGTCTATATGAGAGGATCAGGCTGCAGGGTGTGCTGGATCTGCTGGGGCTGGAGAGGTGGGGGGAGCTGCAGGGGCAGCAGGGCCTCCACCATGCTGCGGCAGTGTGGAGGGGGGGGTCCCCTCGTTGCTGGAGCTCTCGGTGATGTCGCCCCCGTAGAAGAAGTAGTGGCTCTGGTGGATGAAGGACTCGATGACAGCCTGGTTCAGCTTGGTGGTGGACAGCGTGTCCTTGTTCTCAAAGTCTGGCCGCATCAGCGTGGGCCAGAAACAGATGGACAAGTTGTCTGCTGTCATCAGGGTGGTCTTACTCTGCTGGCTTACCCTGAACACACACACACACACACACACACACAAACATTATAGTGTGAACACAGAGTAGACTTTCATATGATACTGTGAGGAGGATGGAGAGAGAGTTGGAGCAGAATATATATGCTAAAAATACTTCCAGGCTGCACTTCAGCTAAAGCAAGTCAGCTCAAGACAGCTTATATTAAGCTAACGTGAAAAGATTAAAAGTAAGCTAGCTCAGATGTATCAACACAGAGAAAGGCCACAGCTATAACACAAACCCCTTTAACAGTAGTAGAGGAGATCGAAGCACAGTTGGAATGAGACGAAATGGGCCGAGCGGAACCTGAGCCGAGGGTCAGCCCTCCTCTGAGATGTTCAGTAAACACGGTCCTGGTGCAGGAGGAGCCCAGCTCAGAGGCATTGGGCAGCAGGGAGGGGTGGAGTCGTACCTGTTCAGGTGGGCGATGATGTATTTGAAGACCAGGTAGTTGACAGGGGGGAACTTGTTGACGATCTCTTTGAGGACTTGTAGCCTCTCGATGTGGTCCACGATTTCTAGGGAGAGCACACAAGAGGAGACTCCGTCACGCACGTGCACACACACACACTGGACACACACACACACTGGACACACACACACACACTGGACACACACACACACACTGGACACACACACACTGGACACACACACACCTACTGTTGTGAACACCAATGAGCCACGTGTTTATCTACTATGCTGAGTTGTTTGAATGACTGAGATGTGTTGGATTCCTCTTGCCTGGCCTAACTGAACCCATAACGCACGCCTCAATCACCTGACACTGCAGAAGCACCATGTCTGACACGCCCACTATTATGGCGGACAGAGACAAGTACAGAATACAAGGTATTAGCAACGGCTATAATGCCAAAGGATTACGCCTACACGGTTCACACACACACGCACATACTAGGGCTGGGCGATTAATTGAATTCGATTTGTAAATCCAATTTTGGCTTCCAACATTTATGAAAACAAGATAGAGATAAAACGATCATTCTGCCACACTCCGTTTGGGAATGATCCTCTCGTCCGGTCTGGATTTGCGAATCCAGCGCACCCCTTTCCTTAACAGCAGTGCACCTTCACCCCTCCCTAGAAAGCCAAACCCCCCCCCCGGGCCTGGCTGTGGCATGTCACATGCACGCTACACCCCCCCCGCTCGTTTGTGTGGCTTGTGGTGACTACTTGGCTAGCTCTGCTGCAAATGCTACTCAACGAGGAGTACGCCAGCAATGTACCTGACAACTGTGTTGTCAAGGTGAGGGTGTGCTGGTAGACTCTCGCTAATACAAGCTAGCCTGTCCAACCGTTTCTACCTTGAGCTTGGCAAACCGCAGAGTTTCAGCTAACTCTATTCTTCTCAGGATTCCCATCGGGTGAGACGAGCATATTAATGAGATTCATATCCAAATGTATTTATATATCATCTTTTTGTTGTTGTTGTTTTTCATGCATGATGTTTCCCAAAGTCAATGAGTCATCGCAGGAAATAATCGTGATCTCGATATTGACCAAGAATGATTAGGATTTTTGCCATACCTGAGCAGCTCTAACACACACACGTGCACGCACACGCGCATACGCACACGCAGGACCTCTTCATTTCAGCCTCCCTCTGTGGAGCTAGCTATGATGAGTAGCTCTGGAGTACTATGCCTGATGAATGACTGTAGTTCCCTGTCCACCCAGCGGATAGACACTCCCAGCTATGGCCTATATATCACAGCACAGCCCTTCAGACCTACAGCAGAACCAAGACCACAGCCCTATAGGGAACCCAGTCCCCTAGCTGTCCAGAAGAACCCAGACCACAGCCTCCAGGAGAACCAGACCACAGCCTTCAGGAGAACCAGACCACAGCCTTCAGGAGAACCAGACCACAGCCTTCAGGAGAACCAGACCACAGCCTCTAGGAGAACCAGACCACAGCCTCTAGGAGAACCAGACCACAGCCTCTAGGAGAACCAGACCACAGCCTCTAGGAGAACCCAGACCACAGCCTCTAGGAGAACCAGACCGCAGCCTCCAGGAGAACCAGACCACAGCCCTATAGGGGAACCCAGTCCCCTAGCTGTCCAGAAGAACACAGAGAACACACTCCAACCCAGAGAACAGGTCAGAAGGCCTGGCCACTAAGGAGCCCACCGCCCCTCTTACCACCACCACCTCAGTATTGTAGCAGCAGCAGAACCACCACAGAAGGACTCTCCCTTCTGAGCAGACCTGCTCCCCGGAGACCAACGTGCAGGTCGGCTTCCTGTCCTGCAGCTTAACCTGTCCCCAATCTCCCAATCCACATTTCTCAGTATCTCTCACTACGCTCGTGCTTTATATCACTTACATACCCACCCCCTGTCCCCGAGAGAGGCAAGGAGGCAGGCATGGAACTGAGGAAGATTACAGTGAGGGGGGATGGGTGAGGCAGGATGAAGGGTAGGGGGATGGGTGAGGAAGGAGGCAGGGTGGGGGGGGATGTGAAGGGAAGAAAGCAAAAGGGAGCAGGGTGGGGGGGGTGAAGGGAAGAAAGCAAAAGGGAGGCAGGGGTGAGGGAAGGTGTGAAGGGAGGAAAGCAAAAGGGAGGCAGGGGTGAGGGAGGGGAGGGGGGGGTGTGAAGGGAGGAAAGCAAAAGGGAGGCAGAGTGAGGGAGGGCGAGGCAGGGTGGGGGGGGGGTGTGAAGGGAGGAAAGCAAAAGGGAGGCAGGGGTGAGGGGGAGGCAGGCCTATTTCTGGGAAATTAATCTGCAAGCAGGCGGTTTCACCAGTCATCATCAGTAATACATTACTGGAGGCCTAGGATTAGTGCTCCATCTCCACACTCCAGAATGAATATAGCAACACACACACACACACACAGGGATGGATATACAGTAGACCAAAAAGATTGGAGATACAGGTCAAGTCTCAAGACAGACGCAGGAGAGTAGGCCAGCAGCCTCAGCTCACATAACCACTACAGTATCGCCCCACTCCCAGCCCAGGCCTCAGCCCCGGCCCCGGCCTCAGCCCCAGCCCCAGTGTGTGCATGTTACACTGAAGGTGGAGGCCCTTATCAGATAGTATTCCTCACTGATTTGCTACCTTACTTTAGGATAGAAGGTGACACTGCAGAAGGAGCGAATCACAACCCAGCATCAACAAACCAGTCATCTCTCTAGTCTGGTACTGATACACAGCCCTCAATCCAACACACACACACACCCCCCAACATCTGCTAACAGTTACACTGTAGAACAACTCACCCTCAACCCCAGTCTGGCCGCAGCCCAACATCATCAATCTCTGTTACCTGCTGCTAAATCACACACACATACGCCACCTGAGTGGACCCGCTCCAGAGCCCTCAGAGAGAGGGGGTGTGTGTGTGGGTGTGTGTGTGTGTGGTGTGTGTGTGGTGTGAGTATGTGCGTGTCGCTTTGTGTATGTATATACGTGTGTGTGTTTCTGTGGGTCTGTATGTGTTTGTGTGTATGTGTGCAAGTTAGTGTGTCCCTCTCTGTGTGTGCAAGCATATGTATCTGTGTGTGTGTGTGTGTGTGCATGTGTCTCTGAGTGTGTGTCTCCGTGTGTAAATGTGTGCGTGTGTACTCACTGGCTGCCTCCACCAGCTCGGGGTGCAGGTTGTAGGGGATGAGAGGGTCGGGGAGGTCAGCGAAGAAGGCCTTGAGCGCTCCAGCGACGGCGTTCACTGCTACGTCCATCACTACCAAGTCCACACTGTGGTCTGGAGGAGAGACAGAGGTCACCATACAGCACTGAGGGAGAAGGAACCAGGGGAGGGAAAGAAGGACATGGGGGAGAAGCAAGGGGGAGAGGAACAGGGAGAGGAGGGGAGAAAGTGATGAAGAGGGAGGAGAGAGAGAAAGAGAGGGAGGGAGAGGGTTGAGGAGGGAGGGAGAGCAGAGAGAGAGAGAGAGATAGAGAGAGAGAGAGACGAGAGAGAGGGAGGGAGGGCGAGTGTTGAGGAGGCGGGAGACGAGAGAGGGAGGGAGAGTGTTGAGGGAGGGACGAGAGTGTTGGGAGATAGTGAGAAGAGATGGTGAGGAGAGAGAGAGAGGGAGGGAGAGAAAATGGCCTAAGGTAAAGTGGCAGCTGTCACACTAGATCTTTGCCAGCCGGCAGGAAGGGACATAGAAGAAAAAAAATCCCCAGAATACATCTGGCATGGGAGAGAGAGGCAGAGAGAGAGAGAGAGAGGGAGAACGTGTGCCGGTGTGTGACATAGCAGAAGGATAGAGAGACAGCAGAAAGATCTGATAGTTCCAGCCCAGTGGACAGATAAGGCCAGATAGAGGCTCTTCTTGTAAAATAGGTGATGTGTCTGCTCCACACCCTGCACCACTTTCTGTCTGAAGGCCTCTCTACCTGGCCCTAGGTCTCTCTCCCTCTAACCACCCTCTCTCTCCCCCTCCTTGCCCCCATCCTCTCTCTGCCTGCCTGATCTTTTCTCCTTCTCTCGTTCCCTCTCCCTGCCTGCCCCTCTCTCCCTCCCTCTGCACACCTCTCTGGCTCTGTGCCAGCTAACAGCAGACCTCAGGACGGGCTGCAGGAGGAGGAACCAGAGGCCCTGCACACCTCTCTGGCTCTGTGCCAGCTAACAGCAGACCTCAGGACGGGCTGCAGGAGGAGGAACCAGAGGGCCTGCACACCTCTCTGGCTCTGTGCCAGCTAACAGCAGACCTCAGGACGGGCTGCAGGAGGAGGAACCAGAGGGACCTGGCCCCCGTTTCCCTCAGGGGGGGGACACACACAGCAGTGCAGTAACGGACGCAGTCATGTGCTGCAAAGCTAAAGGAGAACTGTAAAGGATGTGACGGGGTTGAGAGCCACAGCTGCCTGGTGTGGTGTGCTAGTCCCAGCAGGTCCATATCAGCACGGTCAGAACCCGTCCAGCACTAAAGGACACATCTCACCGGGGGGAAAAACACAGTCAAACTGTCCTGCCCAAATCACAGTACCGATGAATCTTTCTTTCCCACCGCAGGAGAGGGGGCCTCGATGCTAGCTGTATGCTGTGTGTTCTATAGCTAGTGTGGATCCTACTCTATTCTGAGGATGCCTGTGGAGTTTAAACTCTGCACCAGGACAATACAGCCATTTGTGTTTGAAAAAGTTTGATATAATTCTATTTAGCCTTGTGAGTTGCCAAACTTTTCCGCATCAGTCAGAAGTGATGCCAACCCCAGTGACTGCGTCCCTGTGTCCCTGTAATCCCTGCGGTGTGACGAGCTCGTCCTCGTCCTATTAGCTCGTTAACTGAATCACTGTTCTCTGCCGTCTTCATCCACCAACAGTCATTCTCTTATCCTGCCTCCCCTCCCCTCCACCGGCCAGACATCCACATCCGTTTATCTTCAGTCGTATTGTAAAGGAGAACATCTCAAGGTCATGGAGGATATGGGAGGAGAGAGGGGGCAGACAGGGGAGGGATGCAGCAGATAGGGACAGGGGAGTAGATGGGGCCCATGACTTGGTCAGAGGAGGGGTTAGGTACCTTGATCAAACTGCTTCTGGATGTTGTCCTGGTCAGTCTTGTTGCCGCTGACGCGATACAGGCCCTCCGTGGTCAGACCTGAGACACAGGGGGAGAGACACACTTAGACCTGGTACCTTTCCCACAGACATCTCGAGGGGCCGACTGCGTTCTGTTCGCTCGATAAGGCACTCCCCCCGCTGCTTCAGAGGAGAGATTAAGGAGAACGATAAAGGATGAAAAACACTGTTAGAATGGCACGCTGCTTATCTCGGGCCGCTTATCGAGGCGTTTACACCAGCAGGGTGATCAGGAGGGGCGGCCGTCACTGCAGCGTCGACGACCTTGCAGCAACACACACACACACACACACACACACACACACACACACCTGAGCGCTGCTGAGCATGTCCCTGGGTGTGTGCATGCAGCCCAGCCCAGCCCAGTGGGTATAAAGCCCCACAGAGTCCTCCCCTGGCACACATTCCTGCCATACTCCTGCAGGTTCCAGCAGGCCCCCCTGACTGCCACAATCTAGCCTCTACACCTCTGATGTTCTCTACTGTACGCTCTGCTGTTCTCTACAGCACCTCCACCTCTCTGCTGTTCTCTACAGCACCTTCACCTCTCTGCTGTTCTCTACAGCACCTCCACCTCTCTGCTGTTCTCTACAGCACCTTCACCTCTCTGCTGTTCTCTACAGCACCTCCACCTCTCTGCTGTTCTCTACAGCACCTTCACCTCTCTGCTGTTCTCTACAGCACCTCCACCTCTCTGCTGTTCTCTACAGCACCTTCACCTCTCTGCTGTTCTCTACAGCACCTCCACCTCTCTGCTGTTCTCTACAGCACCTTCACCTCTCTGCTGTTCTCTACAGCACCTTCACCTCTCTGCTGTTCTCTACAGCACCTCCACCTCTCTGCTGTTCTCTACAGCACCTCCACCTCTCTGCTGTTCTCTACAGCAGCTTCATCTCTCTGCAGTAAGATACGCTCTGCTGTTCTCTCTACAGCACGCTCAACTCTCTGCTGTTCTCTACAGCACACTCACCTCTCTGCTGTTCTCTACAGCACCTCCACCTCTCTGCTGTTCTCTACAGCACCTTCACCTCTCTGCTGTTCTCTACAGCACCTTCACCTCTCTGCTGTTCTCTACAGCACCTTCACCTCTCTGCAGTAAGATACGCTCTGCTGTTCTCTCCAGCACGCTCACCTCTCTGCTGTAGGTGAGAGCTGCCGCAGTGCTGGGCCTCACAGGCAGGTGTTACCCCGTCATGACTACAGCACAGGCAGGTGTTACCCCGTCATGACTAGAGCACACGTCCTGGCTCAGCTCTCACACACGGCTACTGGTTAGCCAGTGTTTCTCTGTCATGCACTTGCACTCACTGTTAGTGTTCGTGTGTGTGTGTGTGTGTGTGTGTGCACCCGCTTGTGTGTGTGTGCGTGTGTGTGTCCTGCAGGGTGCCTGGCATAGTCAGCAGAATTCAAGCTCACAGGCAGAGACCTGAATGCACACACTTCACAGCGTGCTTTACAGACACAGGGAAAACGCCATGCCAAGTGTGTTCTTTACTGCTTCATGGCATGAATACTACGACCTGAGGAAGCTATACACAAACCAAAATACCAAATGGTACCAAAGCCTTTTGGTATTTTGTCGTCATTCCCAAATGTCATGTTGAAAAAGAAACCCTCCTCCAGGGGCTGGCTTCCTCCTCTGACCCTGACCCAAGACCAGTGGGCCTTTCACACACCCTGACCTTAAACACCAGGTTACATCACACACAGCTGACCCCAGATCAGCACAACAGCTGCAGGGTTTCTTGCTGCTGGCCAGCTCTTTATCTAGTGAGTGTGGGAGGAAGTCCACAGACAAGAGAGGAGACAGTGAGGGGAAGGGGGGGGACAATCACTTTATCCCTCCTCCGATCACCATACATATTACCACACACACTCCCCCCCAAATCCCCACAAGTTCTCCCACAAGCCAGGGCAACAGGGTCAACAGGTTAAGAAAGACACGTATAAACCAAGGCCTCCCTATCTATCTCTGCTCTCTCTCCCCGTCTCTGGTCTCTCTCCTTGTGTCTGGTCTCTCTCCCCGTCTCTGGGCTCTCTCCCCGTCTCTGGTCTCTCTCCCTGTCTCTGGTCTCTCTCCCTGTCTCTGGTCTCTCTCCTTTCTCTGGGTCTTTCTTCCTGGTGGGGCTCACAGACTCTGCTGCTCTGGCCTCTGCTGCTCTGGCCTCTGCTGCTCTGGCCTCTGCTGCTCTGGCCTCTGCTGCTCTGGCCTCTCTGCTGCTCTGGCCTCTGCTGCTCTGGCCTCTGCTGCTCTGGCCTCTGCTGCTCTGGCCTCTGCTGCTCTGGCCTCTGCTGCTCTGGCCTCTGCTGCTCTGGCCTCTGCTGCTCTGGCCTCTGCTGCTCTGGCCTCTGCTGCTCTGGCCTCCTATATCTATCACATAGCTGTAGTTGTGATCCCCTGCTGTGTTGAATGGCTTCAGACTGGGTTATTTTTAAACCAATTTGTTGTGGAATGTGTGAGTGCATGGGAATCTCTGCTCGCCGCTGTAGGGACAGTGGTGATAGAGAAGACACCGAGAGAGGAAGTAACTGTCGATGTGTGTGTGTAAGGTGTTATCACAGAGGAATGTGAACTGGCACTAAAAAACCACCCCTGGCAGAGAAGCGGATTTTACAGCAAGAGACGGACGGATGGATGGAGGGAGGAATGTAGAGGCAGATAGGAGGAGAAGGAGAAGGCAGAGCAGGGTTCTTATCTGAGGCCTGCAGCAGTGCTCCTTCTCTCACTACTGAGAGACAGCTGGAAGCTAGTCATTACCATAAACACTGGCTGCCCTCCTTCTATACTCTCTCTCCTGCACCTCAGTCCAGCTCTCACTCCCTGAATCTGGATGACGGTCTGTCTCTCTGACAGCCTGTCTCACAGCCCCAGTCTGTCTCTCTGGCAGTCTGTCTCCCAGCCTCATTCTGTCTCTCTGACAGTCTGTCTCCCAGCCTCATTCTGTCTCTCTGACAGTCTGTCTCACAGCCCCAGTCTGTCTCTCTGACAGTCTGTCTCTCTGACAGTCTGTCTCACAGCCTGTCTCTCTGACAGTCTGTCTCACAGCCCCATTCTGTCTCCCAGCCCCAGTCTGTCTCTCTGACAGTCTGTCTCACAGCCTGTCTCTCTGACAGTCTGTCTCCCAGCCCCAGTCTGTCTCTCTGCCCCAGTTGGTCAGTCTCTCTGATGGTCTGTCTATCTGACAGTCTGTCTATCTCTCCGCCTCTCCTTTCAGCCAGCCAGCCATACAGGCAGTGAAGGCTGTCTAAGATACTCCATCCTCTGCCCCAGAATCACTGCTCTCATCAAGCCACGGTCAGATGACTCCATCACAGTGTAAACACTGGACATCTGTCCCTCTCTGTCTGTCACACAAACACAGGCATGTGCACACACACACACACACACACACACACACACACCATCACGCCATCACCCCGCCCCCATCATCGCTCAGTCCAACTGGTCTCTGATGCATCTCAGGCGGATGGGCCAGATTTAAAAACAGCAAATGCATCATGTGATGGAAGGATGGAGAGATGTCGGACTGTAATAGAAGAGAGAGAGAGCAGTACTCTCCCCATCCCTCTTTCTCACTCACACCCTCACACACCAACATGGGTTGCATTATAGTCAAACATTAACAGCTGCAAGGTCTATTAAAGCCCACAGCCAGACCTAATAGGACAAACTGAGATGGATTACCATGGTAACGACAATGGATTTAGAATCAAAAAACGTTTAGGACAAAACTACCCAGCAACAAGCCCAACTTCTACTCACAGCCCTGTTGACAGTAGAGCAGTTAGGTGTTGACTTTTCCCTGGTCCCCTTCCCAACTTAAAACTTTGTTATAAGCTTGTGTCTGATGAACCTCTAGTGTTGCTGCTGACTACACATCAGAACACCTTTCTAACGAGCCCTGAACGTTCCTCCACTAAACCTCTCTCAAGACATTTCCTCAGCTGGCCTAGAAAAGCAAGAGTTGTTTGGAACGGATTTGGCTGCAAGGTGCCAAACACGAACGCACACACACAGACAAACGCACACACACACACGAACGCACACACGAGCACACACACACAAACACGCATGCACGCACACACTAATCAGGCTAGGAGGGTTAGCACAGCCTAACACAATGATCCGCTCATTCAAACGCTTTACTGGAAGCCCTGGAATTAATACCTGGGGTGTTGCCGACTAACCACTAACACCCATCTCTGTGTGTGTGTGTGTGTGTGTGTGTGTGTGTGTGTGTGTGTGTGTGTGTGTGTGTGTGTGTGTGTGTGTGCGTGCGAGAGTGTTAGTGGAGACTTTGCTGGCTCTACTAACATGCCAACAATTAGGTGCTGACAGGCCAAGAAGCAATGTGGCTTGAAGCCTGAATCTAAAAATCACATAAAACCTGAAAAAAATCAATCTTTAATCACTGGAAACGCTTGCTAGTGGATTAGCCAAAATGTGAAATGACTCAATCTGATTTAAAATAACTGAATATAAAACGTGCCTGAATAGAAAATGCACTCAAATATTTACCCACAAGTAAATTATTAGAGGGTGAAAGAGAGCGAGAAGAGAGAAAAACAGAGTCAAACCTACATTCAGACTTCAACATGCTGGCCAGTAGCCAGGACTCTCTCTAGAGAGAAGAGGAGAGAGGATGCTCCTAGCTCCTGACCAGTACTCTCTCTAGAGAGGGGAGGAGAGAGGATGCTCCTAGCTCCTGACCAGTACTCTCTCTAGAGAGAAGAGGAGAGAGGATGCTCCTAGCTCCTGACCAGTACTCTCTCTAGAGAGACGAGGACAGAGGATGCTCCTAGCCCCTGACCGAGGACCAGTGTATTCTTTCCCCTGATGATTCAAGTTTAAATGTAAGGAGGGGGGAGCTGACCCCAGACCTGCTACTACTAGCTAGGAGAGGATGATGTGTGTTGACAGTACTGTCACCTCGTACGCACTCACTCACTTTATCTGACTGGCTGGCTAGTATCCCCAAGACACAAACTGGCAAAGAAGGAGAGAGAGAGAGAGAGAGAGAGAGAGAGAGAGAGAGAGAGAGAGAGAGAGAGGACAAGGAGAGAGAGGACAAGTGTACCAATAGGGAGGATGCTACAACATTGGTGAACCTGCTGCGTCATCCTAGCCCTGCCCCATAACATCAGCCACCAGCAAGGTGCCTCTTTCCTTCCTCCCTCCATGTCTCTCTCTCTCACACCCCTCCCTCTCTCCCTCTCTCCATCCCTCCGTCCCCCATGCAGCCCAGCAGAGGTCAGCAGCAGGAGGGGAGCAGTGGCGGAGGAGAGGTGTCCTCATGAATAATGCATGCAGACAGACAGACAAACCCTTCAGTTAGCCGGGACACAGATCCCCTGCGTCATGGGAGTGGAGGGGGAGAGGATGACAAGAGTACACGGGAGGAGGAGACAGAGAGAGGAGGAGACAGAGAGAGGAGAGAGGAGAGGAAGGGCAAGAGGGACATGGGGAGGACAGAGAGAGCGAAAGGAAAAGGCAGTCATCAGGATGTGAGTCATCGTTCCAACACTGCCACAGTCCACCAGCCGACAGTGGGCACAGCTGGCACAACACTGCACGTCACCCACCCCCCACACACACACACACACACACACACTCAGTGCCACCTCCACTCCTCCGCCTCTCATTCTCTCTCCATATTACCCTCTCTCCTCCCTGCCCTCTATTCCTTCCCTTCTGTTCTCTTTCCTCCTCTCCTCTCCCCTCCCCTCACCCCCCAGGCCTACTGAGGCCTCTAGAAGGGCCGTGACCAATCACCTGAAAATGTAATCCTACACAGCTCTGCTCCTGTCTGCAGGGCACTACACACCAAGGAAGGGGGTAGGAGTGGGGATAGAGAGAGAGAGAGATGGAAGGAGGAAAATACACTTACAGGGATACAGTACACAACGCACTCCATGATCCCTTCATACTGGTGTATTCAGTCCCAGCATGGTCGGTTCCAAGTTGCGCCAGGCTAGGCTAGCAAAATGGACTGGTTGAGGACTGGTGGGATGGTAGGTTAAGCTAGGTTAGCATGACGACTGACTCAGGGGCAGCCTGGCAACCTCAGTCCATTCAGCAGGAGGATGACGACAGAGGGATGAGGAGAATACTAACTAAGCAGAACACACCAGCGTTCAAATGCTAAGCTGAGTGTGTTTCCTGATGTCAAGGTCTGTCTCGACGTATCCGATTTTTCCCGCCCTCGTTTTAAATCAGGAGTCAGATGGCTGAGTGGTTAGGGAATCCGGCTACTAATCAAAAGGTTGCCGGTTCGATTCCCGGAGTGAAAAAAGACGTTGTGTCACCCCACTTCACCCTACTTGCCTCAGGGGAATGTCCCTGTACTTACTTTAAGTCGCTCTGGATAAGAGCATTTGCTAAATTACTTAATGTAAATCTTTTAATGTCGGCCAAGTATTGAAAAGACCTTGAGTGAAACTGTGCCCTGCGCACAGACAGCGACATTGCAGTGGGACGAGGGTGGCTGGCTAAGTATCTGCTGGGTGGCGCAGAGACGGCCGCTGCGTTACAGACGGGCGACATGGCACCAGAGAGCCCGCACAGCCAGAGAGCAGCACAGGGCACAGCCAGAGAGCAGCACAGGGCACAGCCAGAGAGCAGCACAGGGCACAGCCCAGAGCAGACGCAGGATTGGTCCGACGGAGGGCTGGAGAGTGTTCCCGGAAAAAGCAAATGAGCGATCACATTCGACAAACAAATGTGAGGTGACCCGGTTCTCCTCTGCCTCACTCTCTTTCTCGCTCTCTCTGTTGTGAAATGGAGGAGAAGAATCTGACTGAACTATATGTACGGAGAGCATGTTGAAACTAGCACGCAGAGCTGGGGCTTGTGTGGCAGGGAGTGGGGAGGGAGGGACGCGGAGGGAGAGGGAAGAGAGCTGGGCATGTGTGGCAGGGAGTGGGGAGGGAGGGAGGCGGAGGGAGAGGGAAGAGAGCTGGGCAAAGAGAAAAACAGCAAAAGGGGCAAAGAAAGAGCAGAGGGTAGACGGAGAGAGAGAGAGAGGGGGGGGGGAGGGAGAGAGGGGTCAGACAAAGAGATAGATAGAAATACCAAATGCTGATTTCCCCCCCAGGATTCACATTGCTTAAGAGAGCATTGATGCACCTTTTCATCAGCGAAGGGCATTGTAGCACTGCACTCACATTAGAGGACTGGTAATGGAACACAGCACTCCTGCGCTGCTCATACACAGCCAGGGGCAGAGACGGCCATCTCACTGGCCACGTCCCATTTCAGCCTCTATCACCTCCTTACATCCACAACCTACTTCAGCCGTCCTACGGAACCATGCCAACCCCTAGTACCTACGACCATAGGTCACCTCAATCCTGCTACAGCACTGGTCCCATTCCATCCCAGCTTTGTGGATGTACATCTAGCTATGACCATCTACCTTGATCCTCATCACGTACCCGCCTAACCTATACCTACGACTCTATATACGCTGACAGATCTGAGGACGTATGATAGACCGCGCTGTGTGTCCCATATCTTCAGATCTGGACTAGTGTCCAGGGACTCGAGCCTGGGGAGAAACAGCCACAGTGTGCATCCGGAACGAGGCCTCTGTTAAACGCCAACATGCTCACTGGAGACGTTTATTAATCGCTTCCTCTTTCTCTCCCCACTCTAATAAACCGCCTTTCAAAGGGATGTGTAGTGGGGAGAGTGCAGGGTGGGTAATTAAATGCGTTATGACGTCGATGGCATGATGGTTATCTGATTCCCTCCCTCTGGGGAAGCGAAGCAGGCCTGCAGAGTTGTGACTCCCCGGTTCCTCGTCATGTCTACGAGACCGACGAAGTAAAGAGCAAAAAGGAACACTGTGAAATGGGGGGAAAACGGAGACGGAGAAACGAGACGATGAACCTACCGGTGCGTTCGATGTAGTTGACACACTTCTCTATGAAGAGAGGGATAGGTCGCTCGTGTGTGACCAGGCTCTGTAGAGGAACCCCAAAGTAGTCACTCTCCCAGTTCCTCCTTGTAGGGGGGTACAAGGGTTTAGGAGGTTTGGAGGATTTTGGCTGAGAAGACAGAGAGAAGGTGAAAGAGAGAGAACAAGAGAGAGAAAAAAACGTTATTTCTCAAAGTCGACTGCTTTGATTCTCAGCTCAAGCTCTTCAAAGTGTCATCATCCCACACAGAACAACTGAAATATAATTGAACACGATTATTGTGACTAAATACCTTGTCGGTAATAATATTTCAAGACCAAAGAGTTTCCGTCATTCTACGGCCTGGTTATCAAAGAAAGCGATTGTTCCAGAACTCTGAATTGTTCCAGAAGGTGGCATTACTCTTGGGAATATGGAGAGTCTGTGAGTTCCTTTCTTCGCCTTTCTTTCATATTCTTTTTCATAGACTTCAAGCCAAAGGACACCAGTGAAACCTCATGCTTTTCCACTTTTCCAATAAAAGATACATAAATGAGGATATAAGTGCACAAAGCAGACATAGGGTGAAGAACCCAGGCATAGCTTAAGATTAGAAGGGAACCAAAAAAATACATAAATAAGGATTTATCAGATGTAACATCTTCAGCATTCTACCAAGAACTACACAGGAAGCCAAAGTTCAGATTAAATCGTATTCAAGTGGCTCCAATGTACTGTCATAGATCACATGTGCAACATGTTGGTTTCCTTCTTTTTACATTTCTTGTAGAGGAACCAAACAGCTCTGTTTGTACAGAGTCAGATTCATGGCTCTCTCCATCGGTCTGTGGATGTCCTCCCCACCCTCCCTGCCTCTAAATGCCTGTAACATCTGGCTGACTAGAGACTGTAGAAGACTACAGAGAACCTGGAGGGATCTTGGACATGGAGAAACTAGTGCAGAAGACACGGGGCAGTAGAGAGAAACATGGACTCTCAGAACACTAAAGGAAGCTTATACATTCCTCCACTGCATGTGTTGCCAAAGCAATGGTATGACATCACAGTCTTAGGCGTTGGAGTTGCTTAAACATTACAACTGTGGCATGTCCCTGGGCTAAACGCTGTGAAAACGCGTATGCGAGCGTGTGTGCATGTTGTTATCACCACTTAAGCATCAGCCTATATGTGGAACAGGAACAAATGAACGTGTTATAACACTACACACATTTAGAACTTTATAGCTTTTAGACCATTTAAAAAGGCCTCTGACTGCATAACCCATCAACTAAAATATGACAGAAAAGTGAGCCATTCCAAGTTACCTTCTTAGGTTCTTTAGTCTTTGGTGTCTTCTTTTTCTTCATCCTCTTGTCATCCTGTTCGGGGTCGGAGGTGATGGCGGGGTTGTCGATCCCTCCCTTCCAGGGGTCAGCGGGGGACAGCAGAGGGTCTTCTTCACTGCCTCGGTGGGCTCTTCCCTTCTTCTTCTTCTGTGTGGCCGGGCCTGACTCCTCATCGCTAAGGTCAGAGTGAACCCTGCGTTGGTACGCCTTGGTCTTGCTAAACAGGATCTTGGAACGGTGCTTGTATTTGGAGGGCCGCCTGGCCGCCTGGGACTTCCTGTCGAAGCCGTTCTCCTCGTCGCCGTGCAGCACGTGGAGGCCTCCGAAGGAGTTTCTCATCTTGACTATGCGGCTTTGGGTGTCCTCCGGGACAGCGTAGATGTCGTCGTTAGAATAGCCCTTGGGTTTGAGGAGCGTGTCCGCTGGGTCGGCGTAGTTGTCAGAGGCCTCCACGTCCTCTCCGTGGGCCGTGGGGCCGCGCGTCCGCCGGTTGCTCTTCATCCCCGCCTCGATGGTCTTCAGCAAATTGGGGTCCAGCTTCTTCACGTTGGGCTTGGGGAGGATCGGCTTGGGCCTGACAGGGGGAGGCACTTTGTGGTTACGCTCCTGGTCTCCTATGGGGGTGCTGTGGACTGGGTACTCGTTCCCTTCGAGGTCTATCCGGTACCGGGCCCTCTCGCTGGGGGTGGGCAGGAGCTGGACATCATCCCCAATGGGACTGTAAGGCGGTGGGGCCTCTGTGTCGTCCTCTGAGTCGGGGTAGTAGCTGTATGCCGGAGAGTGGTTGTGGGGAGACTGGGGGAAGACAAAGTCCTCGCTGGCTCCTGTGCAGTCTCTGGAGCTGTCCAGCATGAACGAGCTTTCAATGCCGCACTTCTTCTCGAGGACCTCGTTGAAGAACGGCGTGAAGACCTCCGTCTGCCGGTGGTACTGCGACAGCGAGTAGAGCGCCGTGAACTTGGCTGCGATCTCCGTGGCGATGTGCTCACCTTCAGTCATCAGCTCCTTGATGGAATCGTTCTCGAAGAAGTCCGCCTGGCTGTCGGTGATGGCCACCATCTGGACCGGGATGACGTCCTGCACCTCGGCCAAGAAAGCCCTCAGCATCGCCATCGAAGCCTTACGCTTGGCTGAGTAGACCAGGATGTAGCCATGGACTAGCTCGTCTTTTCTGATGCCTATGGAGGTGTGGTAGGAGATGACGGTTACTTGTATCCTCCGACGACTGTCCCCGATGATCTTGTCCAGGATTAGGGTGTTGCTCTGGCCGGGCTGGCCCGCGCTGCAAGAGTGGGAGTCCAGGAACGGAGAGAGGATGAGGTCCACGCTGAAGGGGTCCATGCACATGGCACACATGACAATCCTCAGGTCGGTCTCCGACATGTCCTTGATGGAGGGCAGGGGGCTCATCACGTCAAAGTTGTGCTTCAGGCCCTCCAACACCCCTCGCAGAGCCTGTTTGATTTGAAACTCGTTGAACTTCCTGGGGAAGGCTCCTGAGGGTATATCTACAAAGGTGCACTGCAGCTTATTGGCCAGCTGCTGGCCCTGGTGCCTCAGGATTGGAGTGTTTTTACAAACATTGTCTCTCTGATTGGCAAGTATCAGAATGAATGGCAACGGCTGGCTGAATCTCTCCCTCCTGTTCTGTGCAATCTCCGCCCTAATCCGGCCTATGCAGTCGCCTATGCAGTTGAGTGATTCTATGGAGCTAAAAACGCAGAAGACACCGTGGGGTTTGAAGGTCGACACCCACGCGTGGCTAAAAAGCAGCGTTGAGTTGACGTCGACGGGCAGAAGATCCAACTCGTATATCTTACCATCCAGGGTGTACTCATCATCTGTGGACTGAGCTCTGATTTCATTGGCCAGCTCTTGTGCGAGTCCCTCCCTTCCCAGGAGACACAAATTGACTTTATCAATGTTGGCACTGTTATAGTAGAGATTAGAGCGACCGTGGTCGAGCTGCACCAGCCTGTTAGCGAGGACCTGTTCTACTTTCAAGTCCACACAGCTTTGGCCACTAAGACATGTCTCCTTTGTGGGGTGGTAAACAAACCCAATGTGCTTGAGTAGCAGGGACTCCCTGTCTGGGGCTAGCTTCTGTAGAGCTCTGTACCGGGGCTCCTCATTGAGCACTGAATGGATCTCACTCATCTTGTCACAGCTTGGGGTGGCATTTAAATCCAGGTCATAGAACAACTCTGCATGCTCAAAAAGCATTTCCTGAAATTCCTCTCTGGCCCTTTCAACTATTTCCTGCTGGTGGCGTCCGTAAACATCCCGCCGATCGGCCTCTGTGATATACTTGTAGGCCTCGTCCTCCATCACAAAACACATGACCTCCTCCCAAGGCTGGCCAGGGCTGATGAAGTGGACCCTGTCCAGGGTCTTCTTAAAGCGGTCCTTCATCTCCACTCTCCTCTTCTCGGAGAACAGGTGCGCTACGTGGTTGTGGTAGATTCTCTCTCCGTCGGCCGTGTCCAGAATGTCAAAGGGCACTCTCCTATCGGTTTTGTCGATGTGATCCGTCTCATACCAGGGCGTTTGGTCTAGAACCACGAACCAGAACTGGAACTCGGCCCGACTCCTTATCAAGTTCTGGGCTTCCATCCAGGTGAGGTTGTCGATCTCCTCCAGATTGTTGAGAAGATTGTTGAGGATTTTGGGCAGGCTGGTTAGGTAATCTTCTTTTCTTTTCTTGATGTGCTCCTGTTTCAGCTGCTGGATGTGCTTGTTGAAGGTGTTTCTGGCCTTCCTGGTTCCCTCCAGGGTGATGTATTCCTCATAGTCTGGGTGGCTCTTCAAGGTGTTCATCACCATCTTCCAACTGGTGTGGTAATCTCGAACCGTCTGCACGATGAGCTTCTCGAACCTGTCCGACATCGAGGCGACCAGCTGACGATGTACTTTGTAGGCCTCTAGGTAAGGGATGGTTTTGGGCTTCCCTCTCGTCTTGTCCATCTGCTGGATCAAGGCGTTGAAACATAGCTCCACGTTGATGCTCGATTTAGCGGCGGTTTCGACGACCAACAGGTTCTTTTTGCTGGCGGCGAACGCCTGCAAGTCCCTCAGGTACTGCTCCACGCACTCGTCACACTTGGTCGCCGCGAAGACGACTGGCTTTTTCGACTTGGCCATTTGAGTGTAGAGGCTGTTGACAAATTTCATCTGGTCGTCGAATTTCCTATTGCAGCCTTTGCTCACGTCCACGCACAGCACAAAACCGTCAACGCTCAGCTTTCCATCGGGCATCTGCTTCTGATCAAAATCCTGTTCCAGGCCGAGCTGGTCCGTGCAAATGTACATTAGCTTCTCCGCCGACTGCAGCTTCGAGGTCGCGGCCCGCTTCGTGTAGGGCTGCAGGTTTGTGCTGCGATGTGGTAAGAAAGTCTGATCGTCAATAAATTCAGTCTGTTCGACGATCTGGATCTTACACTCGAGACCGTCATCACCTCGGTGGTGCACCTCCCCCCAGTAGAGGAAGTGATCATTGTTTACTACTCGACCCCCAAAGTCAATTGTGCTCAACACAGAAGTGTGCTCGGTATAGTAGCAGTCTGCATTGGGGCGCACGTATCTGTTGCAAAGGCAGGACTTGCCCACGCCACAGTTGCCCTTTTCTTTCTCAGTCCCTGAGAGGCCCACTACGCTGACAGCATATGTTGGGGGGCGCGCCTCCTTGTTCTTGGCCATTATAGACCCCCGCTCATCGCCTGGTCACACAGAGGAAAGGGTATCCAGCTATCCATCCAGTTCCATGAGTTAGTAGTGGTGAGGGGACGTGTTCATGGCTTTCCCTTTGTAGTTGTAGACTCCTCTCTGTTCTAGGTCCGTATGCTTCTCTCCCTCTAGTTTCTCACCTTCCTGGAAAACAGTAAACAGAGAAGCGAGTATAAAAAAACATGTTTGTTTTATATGAAAGCATAAGACAGGCTGTCCCTAGAACAGTTATGTCACTGTTATGGTCTAGTCCGAATTTTCGAAAACATCTATTCTTTTCGAGGAACTGACATTTCTGAATGGATGAGCAACACGAATGCACTGATAAACCTGAGCAGTCAGAGCTGCCAGGGTAGGAGACGAGAGAGTCATTTGCTCAGTGATCCTTTACTGCTGTGTCCTAGCCGGGGAAACAGTCAGAGGAAAAAGAGCTGCTTTCAACCAATTTGTGCTGAGGATAAAAATGGCATGCAACTTCAGCCTTTGACAGCCAGTGACCTAGAAATTATTTGCTTTGCGCAGAGAATAAAATAGAACATCTCCAAGATATCACATTCATCACTCAAAGGCAAACACTTATTTAGTGAACTGATACAGACATAACAGATGTTCATTACAGGCATCATTGCAAATACCTACTTTTGGCTCTTTGTATTACACAAACCCACACAAGCTGTATTTGACCACAAAAAAACCTGAGTATATTATACCGAGTCAGTTACCGCTGAATGGTTAAGATACACACCCTAACCAGTGTACCAGTCATTGTTTAAACAGACTAGCATGTCAATCAAGTTTTTGCCTCATAAAAAAAAAGCTAATGCATCAGTCCCACTCTATGAATCTGAGCAATCATAAATTCTCCCCTGCCTTCACATCGGCTTGCTGGTTGATGTCTTGCAACACCCCCAGCAGCAATACATCACCTCCAAGCACACTCCATGCTGAAGAATAACTGCCGGTAAGAGCATAACGAAAAAACACATTTCATCCAGGCAGTAGTTCCCTAACACTCAAGAAAAGCAGAAATAAGTGATGTGATTCACTTGACTGATTCCTTGACCTTCTAGCCAAAGTGCTCTGAAATGTACTGGTTTTAAACGGTGACCTGCAGCACTATACACAAAATAAGAATCTTTTGACACACAAGCAATAATCAAAAGCTTAATTCAAGCATTACAATAAAACTTCTCAATGTATTGAAATCAACTTGACTTCGGAGGTTCAACTATTAACCCAGTCTAACGTTACAGCCAGCTAGTACTGATGAACCACATCCCAATAAACCCAACATTAGTTATGTTAGCTTGCTTGCTGGAAGACTATCCCTATTAACAAGTGCCAACTGACTGACTGACACACTACCAATATGATACCAATATAAATGGTTGATTTAAAAACGGTTGCATGACACTACACAATATTAACAAACTATGTTGACTTACCACTTGAATAACAAGTTATTAGCTAATGATTGCCAAAAGACCAACCATGACATCTGCCAAGCAATGAAACTAGCTCCCAACAGTAGGCCTTGCCCATATACAACGCAAAAAAACGCTTGCTTTCACAGCTTAGCTTGGCTAGCTGGCGTTAGCTTGCCAGACATGGATAGCTAGCTGAGCGAACAATACATTTAACGGAGAGTGAAATCTAAAAGAAAAAGACATTATTTAGAAATGTGTCAGTTCTCTTCCTTAAATCTTAATGTATACAACCTCAATTTGATAGTCCCGGAGAATTCTATGCAGAGTGTGGTTTAGTAATGAAGAAAGTCGATGCAGCCCATTCCAAATACATTCCCCTAGCTAACATGGTCGCTCCCAGCTCCCGAAAGCACGAAAAAATATAGCATTCCAAGTGTTTTTTTCAATCCACATAATTCGATTACTCAGTTCCTCGAGCACCGCAAGTCGTATACAACACGCAGCATACCCTTTTTCTATTCCAGAATGTATTGTTTTCATATATTTTGTGTTATAAGTGGTATGCGTGTAATCCGAGCCCTGCTCCCTCCCCTCTCATCCCAGGCAGTAATGGCGACTGATGCATCCTGCTCTCACTCACTCTCTCTCTCCAGTAACTTTTCCATTAGCAGTGCTAGGTGCGCGGGCCCGAAGCGCGTGCATGGTTGCTATGGAATTGTGTGAATGAATACTTTCTGGGATTTTTGTATGCCTCACTAGTTCAGTGATTCAGCTGTGATGATGTGGTAATGATGATAATGATGTGGAGAAAGAATAGGACAACAAACGTTTAAAATATCTCAACACGATAGCCTACCGTGGCCGGTGGTACAAGCTGGTGAACGTCATCATCATCACAATGTTGAAAGCTTTTAATACATTACTGTACAATGCTTGTCCTTAAGGGACGTTTCAGGCAATTTTCACAAGTATTGTTGAAATACACAACCATTGGAACTGGAACTGTAAAAGGTTTATTTCTACTTAATATGCATTGCTCTATGAATCACTACTCCGAGACTGCAAAGCTATAAATTTGAAGCAACATTCAGCCTCATATGTGCAGAGACAGAAAGGCAGACAGACAGACAGACAGACAGGCAGGCAGGCAGGCAGGCAGGCAGGCAGGCAGGCAGGCAGGCAGGCAGGCAGGCAGGCAGGCAGGCAGGCAGGCAGGCAGGCAGACAGACACAGACAGACAGACAGACAGACAGACAGACAGACAGACAGACAGACAGACAGACAGACAGACAGACAGACAGACAGACAGACAGACAGACAGACAGACAGACAGACAGACAGACAGACAGACAGACAGACAGACAGACAGACAGACAGACAGACAGACAATCGACTTCATTTTGTTGTTGATTTTCACGTAAAGTGTTGCTCTGGGGCAAAACATTTTGTCATTATTTTGATGTACCCAAGGGCCTTTAGTTTCACTCAATGGGTGGATTTTAAGAAGATTTGACAAACCTTGTTTGCTAAACCCTGGAATTCAGCTTGATTTGTGGAAGGGGGGGGGGATATATGACTCACAGCTTACCCCCTGTCAGCAATTTATTATTTCCAAATAACTGTCCTGTCCCCCTGTTTTACAGAAATAAACCTCTGATTCTTTATTTGTGCTCCTTCCTCACCCAGTGTACCGTGCATGGTGGACCTTTTAACACAGTGTCATCTCAACATGTCTCTACAGCTGACGGTTTAAGTGTATATTCCGTGCACCTGTAACAACTAACCGTATAATAACGGATTGTCGTGTTGCATTGTATCACAGGAAACGTGTCATAACGGCTGGAAACAAAAATGGAATGACAGCACATTATTTTACCTCAGTAAATAATAGGGACGCATCGTACTCGCACAGAGCTGCTAGTCTCTTCTGTCTGTCTGTCAGGTAATGCTTGTGCAAGGACCTGAGTGTGAGAGCTGCGTATGTGCAGGCTCTATTGTCTGGTCCGTTTCTGGGTGTGGGTTCAGACTGGGCTCAGCTGTCCCTCTGTGATTGTTGGGAAAACAAAACACCAGGGAATACGGTAGCAGGAAGCCCGGGCCAGCCTCGGCTGTATTTATATCCAGTCCAGATCAGATGTAGCATGTACACGTTAGCCTGAGTTTCGTGGTGAAAGGCGTGGATGTTCTTTTCTTCTGTGTGAATGAGAAAAAAGAGAGTAGGTTAAAGAAGATGAAAGGAGGGAGCAGAGAGAGAAAAAGAAGAGCGAGAGTGAGAGAGAGGAGGGTGGAAAGAAAGAGAGTGTGGGAGTTTTGACTGAGGATCCCTGTCTACCAGGTTGGCACTCTGCCATCTGTCAATACGAACAGGAACAAGGAGCTTGGACCAGGCCTGTTACCAACCCACCAGCTCCCAGAGTCAAAGGGGTTGGGGACCTCTCTCAGAACATTGCTCCCCTCATGTCAAAGGTCAATCAATACAACATCGTTGTTGTCACCAGTGATGTAGGCTCGTACAGGAGAAGGAAACTTCTATTGAGGAGGAGGATGGCTTTCATCCCTGAAGTAATAAAAAATTACTTTCCTATTAATTAATACAATTCTCTCTGCCTGAGTAATAACGCTGTAATTCATTTGACAGTTCACTGCATTGACATTAATATTAATTCAAAGACGACACATGAAATAAGTACTGATTCCAAAGACTCAAACTCTGTTTTTAATGAGTGTCAAAGGAGATGGAGAGTGAGGTCATTCTGTGCTATTCAAAGGTGTGAATGTTGCCCGCAAGAACCTGAAAATAACCAAGACAGTCCCAACAGCAGACACGCAGACTGAACTCACTGTTCTCACTGCTTATTGGTGTTTTTGCATCTCTCTCTCCCTCTCTCTCTCTGTCTCTCTCTCTATCTCTCTCTCTCTCGCTCTCTCTGTCTCTCTCTCTCTCTATCTCTCTCATCTCTCTCTCTCTCTCTCTCTCTCTCTCTCTCTCTCTCTCTCTCTCTCTCTCTGTCTCTCTGTCTCTCTGTCTCTATCACTCACACTCTCTCTCTATCACACACTAACACATTTTCTGACACACGCACACACACACTCCCTTCTCTCTCAGTCTCTGCCACAAGAACATGAAGTGCAGACCAAGCCAAGGTAATAGCATAATTTTTCACCTGGGAAAAATCAATAAGCTTTATCCCTTAAAATACAGGGTGGTGTGAAACCATTCCGCTGCTGCAAAAACAAGAATCTGCTTCAACTGAATGGATGCAGTGAATATACAGATCAAATACTACACACAGGTCACTCTGCACTACAACTGGCCACAGGCAATTGATTAGATGACGAGCCACACCTCCTAGACATTGTTTGACTGTCAAACATCAATAACTAATCAATAGCCATTGTGTTTGATCAGATCCATACTGGACTCACACACACAATGGCGGCCGCACGCCCCTCACTCTAGTGTGCAACCAGTCAATATGTTACTCTCTCTTTCAATCTCCAGTCACCCAGGTAACCTATAACCTGTCTCTGTGTTATAGCGGTCAGCCCACATTATATGAGTGTGCAGATGAGTCGATAGCAGCATGTCCAGTTACCCCTGCTGCGTAGTAAAAGATGCACAAACACAACACAGTATTAGACCATATATACAACAACAGACAGACAACAGATCTAAAATGTTAATGAAACAGATAAAAGACTGCGTATAAATACTGTAAGACATACAATACAATTAAACAAGTAAGATCTATCGTTAGTTGCTCTTCTTTATGTGTATAATATACGTGTATGTGTATATTGTAGTGATAAGATATGGCTGTACTGCTCCCACTTGCTCTATTATTCTGGCCTTGATCTCATACCCTGGAGCTGTATGCAAAACAACTCTTCTACCACTTCCATACAGAGCGGTTTCTCAGTGTGTGTGTTATTTTAGACAGATCAGATATTCATGTCAGTCTGGTACTCAGACACTACTATTGAACTCACTTTAGCTGGCCACAGCAACATCACAGTAGACAAATATGATATGTTTTGGTTCATTGTGCAATAGCTCTTCTTCACTGTATGTGACTGGATGGAAATTACGTTATAAGACCAGGGATGGGAAAAGGAGGCGAGGAGAGGAGAAACAGAACTGCTCTGCAGGGTGTCTGTGTCAGTAGGTTTGAAACAGCTGGCTGACTTAGATACTGTGGAGAGACAGAGGGAGGAGAGAGAGAGAGATAGAGAGAGAGAGAGAGGAAAGAGAGAGAGAGAGAGAGAGCAGGAGAGAGTAGAGGAGAGAGAGACGGAGAGAGAAATATGCACAGAGAAAGAGTCTAAAGATATTAAAAACAACCTTTCACATGATGCAGAATTTAAAATGTATGGTGGAATGTTTTCCTATGTGCCAATAACACGGAGGTTGGTGCAAGTATCCTTATAAGAACCCCTTACAGGCCCATACTATGATATATATTGCATGTGTGATATATATTGAATACCCCATCA
Source organism: Mallotus villosus (assembly GCA_903064625.1). NCBI lineage: Eukaryota > Metazoa > Chordata > Actinopteri > Osmeriformes > Salangidae > Mallotus > Mallotus villosus. Next base: position 171,643 of record CAEFZP010002328.1, on the reverse strand, counting down.
CTATCTTTTGTGGTTAGTTAGTCTCTGTTAGACCATATCTGAGCCTAGCTGCATCTAACATCTGAACGACTTGGAGTGTGCTGGCTGGCTCACTGATCTCAAACAGAACACACATCACTCTTTTCCCAGTTCTGCTTTAATTGGCTACAAGAATAATATCTACATTTAACAATGATAGTACACCCATTTCCTGAAAGATAATAAGGAGAACTTTGCCCCCGCAATATGACTTTGCTCCCATAATATAACTGGTCTCGCATTTACCCGATAATGGGTGAGTCAGATATGTGCAAGTATCTTGACAACCCTTTGATATTTGGTTGTGCTAAAGGCGGTATTTTATTGTGTGGGAGGAGAACAAACCAGGGGACTAAGGCTACCACCGTAGGTTAATGCCTGTCTGTCTGTGTTGCTTGTCTCATGGGTTTTGCCTCAATCTGTCGACTGGCTAGCCAGTTTAGGAGGGTTAAGAGTTATTGGGGCTAGAAGGAAAACCAGATTACATAAGATTAGCATTGCTATCAAATTAGAAAAGCAACAGGAAATCGTTGGTTTAGTTACTGTATGTCTGTGCTTGTTAGGGCCAGCTGGGTTCAAGCTAATTGTTGAGTTATGCATATGGCTTGCTTCAGCAACCTGTCCAGGTTTCTTGTTTATGTCTTCCAGCTAAGCTTACAGGTGGAAGAATGCAGTGAGGCAAACAGGACTGTCTGTTTCTTACGTCTGTGTCAGGAAGGCCTCGTCAATCTGCCCCCACCAGCCGGCTATTCAAACAAGGAAACAGTTTTACAATAGACTCCCACTTCTGTTTTGAATGGAATATCATTACACGCAGTGCACATAAGTACAAAACCAATACAGCCTTGTCAAATGGTACAGAAATGAAAATCTACCCTCTAAATATACTTTATCTATGTAAGGACATCTGGTCGGCAATATCTCTTATATCTTCGTGTCTGTCGCAATAACAGTTATGATGTCCAGCCAGCTGCCGCCGGCAACGGACATAAAGCATCAGTGAACACTTCATTAGGACTGAGTGACCGACTCCTCACTGGGGCTCCTCCAACTGACTGAGTACAGGCTCATCTCTCCTTCTCTCCTTATATCTTTCTTTCTCTGCCTTTCTCTCTCTCTCTCTCTCTCTCTCTCTCTCTCTCTCTCTCTCTATCCATCTATCACTCAGTCTCGCTACCTCATTCTCCCCCGTCTTCCCACTCTCCTTCCGTTTTTATTATCCTGTGTCTCTGTGTCTCTTTCTTTCTCTCATTCAGCCTTTTATTCAATCCACCCAATCCTTTCATCCATTTGAGTCAGTGTCATCGCCACTCTGAAAGAATGATGTCACTGCAGCATCTGCAGGTTGCGCCGGTCACACAGTTTGCATGTTGGACGTGTGCATGCTCGTGTGTGTAGGAGTGTGTTTGTGTGTGTGTGTGTGTGTGTGTGTGTCACGACACAGACAGAGGCTTGGACAGTCTCATTCTTCCTTTGCGAGGCAAAAGGTCACTCTACCTAAACAAGCATTGTTAAGGTTAATGAATACAGTAATACTTGATGCAAACTACGTTGACCACAGCACGGTTCGGGTTTTATGAACATGAAACGTCATTGTGTGGCCACACTGTATTTACTTTATATTAATGTTGTTGCGGCAACATTAAATACGTAACCTCTCATGGTTAGTTTGGTTTGAGTCTGTTGTCCTTTTCGTTTTGTCGAGGAGCAATCCAGAGGTTAACCGTCTCCTGGTTGGGTTGGTAGCAGTAGCTTGTTGTCCACTGCAGCTGATGCAGCAATTGTCGCCTACATCCCTGTAGCAACCTCAGCTTTATTTTTAATTGAACCCTGAGGCAAGTTAACGTCAGTGAGCCTCACCATCCCCTGTGCTGTCCCACAGCTCACTCACTCACACACACACTCACGCACGCACGCACGCACACACACACACACACACACACACAAACCACAAACACACACAGGTTTTGGTATTTTTCAGAGAGAGAGAGAGAGAGAGAGAGAGAGAGAGAGAGAGAGAGAGAGAGAGAGAGAGTAAAAGGAACAGAGAGACAATGTACCTACCATCCAGCTGTACCCAGACTTCCAGACTTCAAAAGCCCAGTGGTAGGTCCCTGAACCTGGCTTTCTACTGCCTGCACCCCTGCCTACTCTTCTCCCTTCTCCTCTCTCCTCTCTCCTCCCTTCTCCTCTCTTCTCCCCTCCTCTCCGCCTCCTCTCTCCTTTTCTCCTATCCCTCTTCTCTCCAGAACAATCATGAATTATTCAGTGTCCCCTGGCCCCTAAATCCACCTCTGAATCTCTTTAGATCTATCCTCTCTAGACGATTGTGTGCGCGTGTATTTGTGTGTGTGTGTGTGTGGGTGAGTGTGTGTGGGTGTGTGTGGGTGAGTGTGTGTCATGGCGAATCTTGTCCCTTTGTTTGTCCTGCAGCTGTGTAAGGGAACAGGTGACACTCCCCATACCACTTAGTTTCACTCCACATGACAAAAAGTAGAGATTGAATTGAGTAGCACCATGACTGTGGCATATCCTGCTTTGCCAGGAAGTCTAGTTCCTGGATCAGGTGTTGAAACATCCTCGTTTCCATGGTGCTGTGAAAGACAGACAGTGATTGGTCTCTTTGGCATGTCTTTTCTCCCTGCGGCGTTGGGATCCCTGGAGAAAGATATTAGACCCCTCACATCAACACATAACATGTATTCTCCTTTCTTCGCTTTTGAAAGAAGAAGACAAAAGCTTGGACGATGCAGATATTCGGCCTACTGGCCGTGCCGCTGGTGGAGCTCTGGCCCAGAGGGGAAACCGTTTCTGGCTTCTTTCTGCAGCTCCGGTGCAGGAAGAATGATGACCAAAAAATGTGTGGGGGTGCTGCTAGCTCCTGGCTGCAGACACAGGGACTCGCTGAAAATGTGCAGAAGTATGTGCACACGGGCGCAGACGAACAAAACCTACACTCCCTCTTAGCTGTTACTCGGAGGAGACACACACACATTCCCTTCCCAGTGACGCAGCACAATTGGAACCAGCTGCTGCTGTTTACACCGACACCAACACCGCAGCTGCATTGCCATGGCAACGCGGCAACGCTCGGGGCTGCCAGGCAAGGGCAGGGTTCCCAAGGTCAGGGGGGGATGATGACCACAAAGGAGGGAGGTGGGGTGGTCCTGGATGTGGGTCTATTAAACACAGATAAACTGGAGTGTTGGTGTGTGTGTGGGAGGGAGGTTGGGGTATGGGGGGTGTGTGGGGGGGTTGGGGTGCAGAGGGGTGTGTGCAGAGTAGATGGTCATCTAACAAGATCCCTAGGGGCTCATTGAAAGCCCGTTCACATTCATGCCAGTGTCAGCGGAGAAAAGAGACACAGACTATGAAGTCAAAGAAAACATAAAAATGTTGGATGAGGGTGGTAAGTTCAAATACCTTGGATATTTCTTTAAATGCATTACTTAAATTCAATTTATTCAACTGAATTCCCTTTATTGTCACTGACTGTTTAGTGGGGATGAAATCCAATGCCCTTGCTGACAAAATTATCATCCCCCACCAACTCGTTTCACCTCATTGTGCTCAGGCTGCCCCTCCTCACAATGAACTCTTTCACCTTTACAGAGAGAGAGAAAGAGAGTGAGAGAGAGAGAGACAGAGAGAGAGAGAGAGAGAGAGAGAGAGAGAGAGAGAGAGAGAGAGAGAGAGAGATAGAGAGAGAGAGGAGAGAGAGAGAGAGAGTGCGCGAGAGAGATGAGACGATGAGAGAGAGAGCGAGATCGAGGAGAGAGATGCGAGAGAGGACGAGAGAGATAGACGAGCAGAGAAGAGATCGCAGACGGAGGGTTGTGATAGGCATTACACATATGTGACAAACAATACATGTATAAATGACTACACAGCGTCCACCCTCCTCTGAAGCTAGACATGCAGTAACAGGAGCAGAACTGAAGTCCAGGTTGTAAGATATAACAAGGCTGAGGGATGGAAATTCATGTTTACATTTCCGGATACATATTACTGATAACGCTGTTCTCAGATTTGAAGGTCACGATATACAGAATATCAGCTATGCCCTTTCTGGTTGAAAGGCATGTTAGCTGAGTGTGGAGAGAAAGCACTGCAGACGAGAAGATAGCAGATGTTTTTTTGCTTCTCTCTGAAAGCATTTCTTTCTCATTTTGCAATGCAGGATGTGGCTTTCATAACAATAGAGTTATGTTTCATTGAACTGCTGACAGATGCAGTTAGAGAAGTCACAGACACAGGGACAAACATCACATGCGGATCTGACCGTTTCATTCGATACAGAAAGCAGATTAGGTCTCCTCACCGGTCTCCAAACTCATTTTATAAGAAGCTAGCTTTCAAAAACCCTTACATGATATAATTTCATTCAATAATGTATGCGTGCTGTATAATACATGGGAATTTTCTCATCATGATCGACAAGAGGAAGTAGATCTTCTATTCACTAGCTCGGGAGACGGATTTACTCATCCTAGTTTTTCTTAAGTGTTTAATATTTGAGAGCTTTAATGGAGTGCACGGCACATCCACATCGAATGGGTATACGTCTTTCAAAGTCATATTTTGTCATAGATTTATAAGACTGTATCCCTTCAATCAATCCATATTTTCTAATGGGTTCTTATAACTGACACTAGACACCCTTCTCCCCTGCCCTGCCCTGCCCTGCCCTGCCCTGCCCTGCCCTGCCCTGCCCTCACCTCCCCTGCCCTCACGTCACCTTCCCTCCCTGTTTAAATATTGATCCAGGTACTGTGTTAGATTCTGTAACTTCAAGAGGAGTGCAGTGTAAATTAAAAGCTGTGTTATAAATACGCATGAAACCACCCACTCAGAGAATTCTGCTTTCTCCTTCACTTCTTTCACAGACAGAGCGAGATAAGAGTGCACTTCTTAAACGAGGCCAGGCCTCGGTACCGCTCTCTATGTCTAAGAATATTCAACTCAAATAGAGCGCCCCCAAGTGGCAGTAAATAGTAACAGCAACCCATTTCAGGCTCATAACAGTACGTGTTTGTGAGAGATCATTATACTTGTTTGAAAGTACATCAAGACTAGTGCATTCTTATGAATCATGAAAACTAAAATAATACAGATGACAAGAGAAGAAAACTTCACACAGCATTTGTATGCCTTTATTAATCCCGTATGAATCAGAACATACGGTCAAGATCTTTGATTATACAATTCTCGAGTCATTATCATTCAAGTATGGAGAGAAAAGCTTTCTCTGAATGAGAACCTCCTGTAATATTCATTCAGAAATGTATGTCAGGGATGAATGCCAAATATATACTGGCTGATATTGTTGGTGTTTACTGTGCTGTATACTGTTTTGGTGCGTAAATGGATGGTGGTCAAATCAAGGACAGGAGGAAACGGGTGGAGTGTCCTTTTCCTGTTCCAGTTAAAGACTGGCCGTCCATGGTTTCGAAGAAGGAACCTCAGGTAGAGAAATAACATGTAGACATCCCTAGTGGCATCTTGACAGGATGCGATCTCTTCGATCATAGCTGTTTCTATCTGCAGCCTTCAGTGCAATTCCTTCCAATGGACATGCTCCAACTGTGCCCCCAATTGGCTCTAAATCAGTTCATTACTTCCTGGATGTACTTCCAATCAAGCAGAGACTTCCTGTAGCCTCTGAACCACAGCAGATGCCACCTTCTTGTAAGCTTCAGCCTGGAACACAAATAGAAACAAGCTCATCAGATACTCCAGGTAAACGTCAAGTCTGGGAACATAGCAATCACCAACACATTGAGATTACACCAGCAATGACTCAGACAAAAGCGCAGTAGGTTTGGGTAAGATATCAAAGGTATCTGAGCTCCAGACCTCAGGGCTGTCAGGAGATGAGATGACCACAGGCTGACCCCGGTCTGACGTTTCTCTGATGTTGAGGTGAAGAGGAATGTCTCCTGTAGGAAGGAGGGTGCAGGAGAAGGGATGGGGAGGGAGGGAGGGAGAAGGTTCAAATCTCAAATCCTCAGTTGAATCTCAAAAGTCGTTCCCCTATTAGATTCTCCTGAATGCGCCATCATTTGAGAACAACTGGCCTCACCCAGAACTTGTACGCCCAGAGTATTAGCTAGTTCCAGTGCTCCATCCATCCCAAAGATGTGGGTCGGGTGGTTACACTTGGGACAGTGGAACACACTCATATTCTGGACCAGCCCCAGCACCTGCAGCACAGGAGCAGGGTCAAGAATTACTACCTGTGCATACATCTGTCAACAGCACAGAGTCAACCTATCTTGATATCCTCTAGATTTAAAACCCCTTTAGACTCTTACAGGAACGTGGACTTTCTTGAACATCTCTGCTCCTCTCCGTGCGTCGAGAAGGGCGATGTCCTGGGGAGTGGACACGATCACAGCTCCTGCAACCGTAAGCACAGGTCTGGGGGGGTCACAACAGGGAGGTAAACAACTCAAACACACACACACACCGCTGTCCTGGGTCCTGCTGACCCGAGGTGACGAACCTGCGACGGGGATGTTCTGCGTGATGGACAGCTGGACGTCTCCAGTACCCGGAGGCATGTCAATCACCAGGTAATCCAACAGGCCCCAATCCACCTGCACAGACGCACACGACTCAGAGATAATCACAGGACTTACCCTTGGGTAAGGTATACACCGTGCTTCTGAAGTCTGTTTACCTGTCGTGTAAGTTTCTCTATAGCAGACATGACCATCAGACCTCTCCAGACAATGGGAGCTACATCTTCTACAAGGAAGCCCATAGACATGCTGAGAAAGAGGGGGTGAATGAATACTATTGTCCTCATAGTCATGTTTCTACTGTCTCTACCCTGATCCAGATATGGTGTGATGAAGATGAGGACACTCACCAAGGGATCCCGAAAATTCACTAACGGTATCATTAGGTTGTCTGGAAGAAAACAGATCTTTTTAAGCGCAAAACACTTGACTTCACACATACTGTAACATGCATTTGGATCAGGGTGAATTGTAACTGGTGTAAGTCTATCCTAAGGATGTGTTGAGTGTTGTTCTTTTGAAGTATTGTGAATGTGCTCAGCTCAGGCAGGAAAGCTACTCAATAATGTGGGATTCAAATATTCAATCCTGATATGGTATGAAGCTCTAGCGATGAGGTCATTTAGGTCGCAGAGTGTGACCCACTTTGTGTCAGCTCCGGGTTCCCTCGCAGGTTCATCAGTTTAGGAACCGAGGGACCGTACACATCTGCATCTAAAATCCCCACTGTCTTACTCTAGGAGAGAGAAAGAGGGGGGAGGGGTGGGGGGTACAAATTGAGGAGTGAGTGAGTCAGTATGCTGTGCAAATAAATATATAGGACTAAGTCAGAACTAGTTATTATTTACCGGGTCATTGGCAGTGAGTGCAAGGGCTAGATTCACTGTTGGCAAGAAGATAAACAACAACATAAGGTAATCAATCCCTACTGTAATATACAGTACTGTAATACTTCAAATGTCAGGTCCATTTGACTGCAATAAAATCATATAATATGAATGAAAGTCACCAACATTGTGTCTTTCCCTAAATTGAGTGAGAACCTAACTCTGTATATCTACAACCCCTTATAGAATCCTGCACCTGCTGTAGTTGACTTCCCCACTCCTCCTTTTCCCGAGGCGACCACTATGACCTGTTTGACTCCTGGTATAGGCTTCTGTTTAGGCAGACCTCGTGCCATGTGCTGCTTCTGCCTATCCTGCAACGCCCTGTCAGCAGCACCCGACGTCTTGGGGAATAAGAGAGAGGGGAAAACAACTTCTCAGCATCGTTCATCTTGGATATACAGTCTATGCAACAACCATTAGTCAATTAAAAGCATTGTAATACAAAATTGTCGTAAAGAGAACTATTAAATTAATAGTGGGACACCTAAAGCCAAAACAGAGGACCGTTTTGTCAACTGTGACATGAGTGGACCAATGTGTTAAAGATAGCAACCTTTCACCCAGCAAATAAGGAACAGGATTCTTTGACGTCTTACCTTACAGCGTATAAAATATTTGCAGCCTATGGGAACATGTATACCTCTTCCTGTCCTTAACGCATTTGTCTTGTTTGTGGTGACAGCTGTCAGTTTTAATAAATGTGCGATTTTACTGTAGCTACAGTGAGCCATATTTTGATTTTGTCTTGTTGTGAACGAGGGTTCACAGCCGGCGCATTCTTATCGCGTCATTCGCAGCATGTCGCTAGCAAGATGGCGCTAAAGTTTGTTTTGTTGTAGCTCAAGTGCTTACTGCGTAGATGTACTTTTGAGAATTGACGAATTGTGTGATTTCAAACAGGATATGCCAATAACAAGCACGATAACACGGTTTGTAATTTTTGAATAAGTATGAAATCTGATGTGGAAGAATTGATGCCTAGGCTCCTGCCCGTGGAGACAGGGCAGAGTGATGATTTCAATCCAAACGAACCTCCACGAAACCCTCAGGAGTATCTCAGACAGGTTCAGTAAGTGACACTTCTTGCATCATTGTTAAATACCTATTTATTACATTCAGTTACAAGCGTCAGCCTCATAAACACATGTCGTTAGCTAGTAGGCATCGTCACCGAACCCTTTTGTTTAGGAAAGTATCTTGTGTACGTAGACTACTACCCCCAGCTAATGTCAATGTTCTCCATTTAAGGCTTGAGGCGTCGCTTTGTCCAGACGTCGTTGTGGCTCAGATTGACCCCAAGAAATTAAGGAAAAACAAACAAACAGTGAACGCATCGGTAAATTGAACTGTTGAGCATGTGAATGTAAGTGCAGACACATACTTGTATTTGTAAACGTGTATTTTAACTTTTGTGAGACAGGTCACAGGGTGCCATGCTGCTCCACAAGGCTGTTTCTCCAAGCTTGGGATGGCAGCGACAGCAAATCAGCAATTTCTCAGAGATTAGACAGGTAAACACGTCTTCTCATTTTTACAACGGCATCATTAATCCTTGGTGGGGACGAAACTTTCTGAAGTTAACAGTTACTATATTTTACAGAGCATCAACAAGCATAGGAAGCACTGGAGCACCCAGTCACTAGACGACAATGTAATAATGGTGAGTTAAATGAAACGTGTACAAATAACCATTACCATACTAGCCTGTGTGTACTTCTGACTGTGTGGTCTGTCCGTAGCCCAAGCTGAATGATGAAGAAGGGTGGAAGAAGTTCTGCCTGGGGTGAGAGGGTGTATCTCAACTCCCCTCCCCCTGACAAGGAGGACTCTGACTTAGGCCTTGACTATACCAAGGTAACAAATACCAGAAGTAATACTCAAAATCAAATCCAAATGTATTTGTATAGCCCTTTTTACACGCAAGCATGTCACAGAGGGCTTCACATACACCCATAGAGCTGCCCCTCAACCAACCTAAACCCTCAAGGATACTTGAGGGTTAATAATACTCATACCATAGGGTGTGAGGGTCGTACTACCCTGAAGTATCTGAATTACCCTGCGTAGGACGAGGCAGAAACCATGTGGTTGGGGTTCTTACTCTGGTGTGAGGATGTAGTCATCCATCATCTCTGTGTTCTTTGTTCCTTCCCTGGTTCTCCCAGATGGGCTTCTCTCCGTTCCTGAGTATAGTGAGCCGGCTCAATCAGGTGAGCTGTCCTATATTGAGGGTGATACTCTTACATACTGCCTCCTGATTGCAAGGCAGAATGGATGTTTTGTTTTGTTTGTTTAAGACTTTATAATTCTCTCTCGCTATTAGCACTCTCGTTTCACTCTGTGTTTAATTTTTCTACTTTGTTTACATTTTTCTTTCTCAGGCCACTGTCTCTGCAGTTCTGGAATATTTGATCAACTGGTTTGAAGAAAGGGAGTTTGTCCCACAATTGGTTGGTATATTTGCCATGTTATCTCCTAAGTTAAAATATGTTTTTAATAGTACATTATCTGTAGATGTTAAGAATACTGATGCTGACTTCTTCTTCCAGGGAAGATGGCTTTATGCTTTGCTGGCTTGTTTGGAGAAGCCTCTAATTCCTGAGGCTCACTCCCTCATACGACAGCTAGCAAGAAGAAGCTCTGAAGTCAGGGCCAGTCTGGTAAGCGTGAGTGGAAGTGTGTGGCTTTTATCACAATTCCAAAGCATTCAAAACCATACTGAGCTGTGCAAAACAGGTGACATGAGTGGTGATGAGGAGGACTAGCTCTTATAGTTCCATATTTTCTCTTTATCATAACAGCAGAGCGTGGAGGATGAGAGACTGTCAGCTCTCAACCTGATGATCTGTATTGTTGCCAGGTAACCGTCATCTTCAAGAACGTGTGTCATGGTCATTCAATTCAATGAACTTTATTTAACCCTTATGGCCTCAGTCACACACAGACAATTGAAAGGGCCATGTTGATTCTAAACCATGTTTTTGCCCATCTTTTCAGGTATTTTGAACAGAATGACTTGGCTGATCAGGAATGATTAGAATGACTTAAAGACCTGTCCAAATTAGGGAAATGGTGTCAGTTGATGATGAACAGCTCAGAAAATGGGGGAACAATTCAACTTGTGAAGTGAACTGAAATAAAGATATGTATAAATACCACTGTGGACTAGTATTTGAATATTTTGTCCAAAAAAAGTAACTGCATCAAAGTTGTACGGTATAAAAAGTATAAATTAGGGTTGCTACCCGTCCCAGTTTTTCCCTTTATTTCCCGGGGCACGAATTGTGCCTGTTTTTTGTGAAAATTAATTTCTTAATTTGAATCTCATTGTTTGAAATAAAACGTAATGATTAATTTCCTTCTACTGCTATTCTATTATCTTCCTGTCTATGTTCAAACATCCAATGTTGTGTCCGTAAACGGGTAAAACACAGCGAAGAATGGTCAAGTGTACTTTTATTTGATTGGTAGCAAAAATATGAGTGTTCTGTCTGAGTGTCGCTCGCTTTCACAAATAACAGGTTTCAGTTTAATGAAATTCGACACACAAATATTTCAGATCTTTCATATTAAAATTCTGATACTTTTGTCAGCTTTCTAGCTCCATAGTCTGTGGGCATGTTCCCCCAGAATACATTTGAGAAAATATCCTTTTAAATAGTGTCCTCTAGTGGGTTTTAGGAAGATACATTAACACATTTAGCACAAACACAAAATATGAAAAAAATAAAATGAAAACGACTGAAACTTTTGGGGGGAGGGGAGGGGGGGGGGCTCCAGCCCCCCCAAAATAGGGCTAGATACGCCCATGGTGGCAACCCTAGTAGAAGTCCGTCCGAGAGGTTTTAAACCTGACCCAACAGCTTCGAGTGTATACTTTATATAGGGTACTACTTTACCGTTCTAAAAAAACATGTTAAGCACAATGATGTCTTAGTTGTTGTTTGGGGCGACGATCTTGTTCATGATAAGAATGTGCACTGCATACAATTTAAATGGTCAGGTGACCTCAGTATTTAGCCTGACCAGACCATCAATATGAATGCGTTTTCCTTTTCCCAGTAATGCTTTGCGGCTCGCATGCTTGGTAGAAGCTCACTAGCGAGATGGCGGTGGTAGTGCAGTCTTTACAAGACCAGCTTGAAAAAGCGAAGGAGAGTTTGAAGAATGTGGACGATAATATTCGTAAACTAACGGGGCGGGATCCCAATGAGTTAAGGTAAGTCAAAACCTGCAAAATATTTACAATGTATATAGCTGGTCTCGAGTACGTTCGCAGGAAGCTAGCTCGCCAGCTAGCCACAAAAATGGCTTCTTCCATTATTCAAACACTGGTAACGCGCTTGTTTGTAAGCTAACTATCTAGACATAGTATCTTAAACGGGGTCTTTCATCTGTGTAATGGGGTATTCTAGCTGTTTAGAGTCCCGTGAAGGAACGTGATGGGGGAAATATTAGTATGCGGAAGTCTGATCTGGGGGGGGGCTGCAGCTACAGTGGTGGCTAACGCTAGGCGTGCTAGCTTGCCAGCTAATGGTTTGTGTATGATCAGTGTGCTTGAACATTTCTGTGTTGATTCCCTTAATTTCCCGTAATTCGAACCATTTGCAACTAGACCTGCTTTCTGGTTTTTTATTTTTCACCTCAGACCTGGCCAAGTACGAAGGCCACCCGTCCCAGGCATGATGGGAGGAGGTAGGGGGCGAGGCATCAACCTACTGAGGTAAGACTAGCGGATCAACCCTCGGGAGTAGCCATCCCCTTTACCGCATAGATAGCATAGGTCTTTGAGCTTGGTGTTTTAATTAATCAAGTCTTAATGTGTCTTTCAGACGTGGACTCTCTGAAGTGGGCGGAGGAGGCCCACCAGCCAAGCAGAGGGACATTGAAGGAGCCCTGTTGAGGTGAGTGTGGGATGTGGTGGTGACTGCTTTGCTAGTCAGGTTTATTAACGGTAGTGACTGGTTGAATTGAGGTGCTGTTTTGTATGTGTAGGCTGGCTGGGGACCAGAGAGCCAGGAGAGATTCACGTCACGATAGCGACGCTGAGGACGATGACGATGTCAAAAAGGTACAGGCAAGACCTCTGGTCATGTGGTGCGTACGTGTGTAGCCTGTGTGTGGTGTAACTCACTCCTCAAGTATGTAACAGGCCACCCGCGTCAACGAATTACTAGCTTTTCATTGGCGTTGTGGTGGCGGTTACGAAGTCAGAAGCGGGAGCTTCGACTCCTGGTCGGAGCAAACAGTTGGCCGTATGCCTCTTGACGGAGCTTGCAAGACCACGTCTGTTACACATGTTAACCCCTGGTTTGAACCCCATCTCTGCTGTCTGCTCCACAGCCAGCGTTGCAGTCATCAGTAGTGGCTACCTCCAAGGAGCGCACGCGTCGAGATCTGATCCAAGATCAGACCATGGATGAGAGGGGAAAACAGAGGTGAGGCTGCACATACTCCAGTCTGTTGATTATTCATACAGATCTATCGACCACAAGTCTGGTCTGGTGGTGAAGGGTGCATCACATGGGCTTGTGGACATTGTGTGGTTGGTAACTGGCTTTCGGGCCAGCACGGCTGACGGGATGCTTGGCAGGGTGTCGCTGACCAGCGTCACACGTTTTCTCTTCACAGGAACCGACGCATGTTTGGCCTGCTGATGGGAACCTTACAGAAGTTCAAACAGGAGTCCAATGTTGCCACAGACAGGGTAGGGTACCCCTGAATGCACGACTCTTGTCTAGTTGCCTGTGACCTGAGCAAATCTCTCTAGCCCTCCCCTTGGTGCTCCCTCGTGGCTTTACGTCACCTTTCTCCCGACAGCAAAAGCGCCGTTGTGAGATTGAGCAGAAGCTGGAGGTGCAGGCGGAGCAGGAGAAGAAGAGGGTCGAGGGTGAGAGGAGAGAGCTGTTTGAAGAGAGGCGTGCCAAGCAGACAGAGCTCAAACTGTTGGAGCAGAAAGTGGAGCTTGCTCAGTTGGTATGGACTTCTCAAACCCATGCACACAGCACCCCCTCACTAGCTGTAGCAGGTGGGGGGGGGATAAACGTTTGTAAATATTTAGTGTGTATTCAAACTTTCACAAGAACAAAATGCTTGCTATTAAAGATGAGTTATGTTGGATGACAGGGCAGAACTCTTCAGCTGATGTCAGTGGTGTCTGAAGAGAAACTGACTCCAATCTTTGTTTGGATGTCACTGTGTCGGTCTGCTTATCTTTGACATGTCTTGCAGCAAGAAGAGTGGAATGTGCACAATGTCAAGTTAGTGAAGTTCATCCGCACCAAGACCAAGCCACCGCTCTTCTATCTACCCGTGAAGATGTGCTCAGCCACTAACAAGCTCCTGGAGGATTCCCAGAACAAATTGAATGGTGAGACAGTTTGGTATCTTGTAAAACTAGATGTTTGCTGCCTGCATGAAGTCTGTTTACTTTTCAACTCTTCCATCAGTCCTCTACAGCAAAGGTGTTTAACCCTGGTCCTCAGGGACCCCCTGCCATGCATGTTTTAGATGGTTCTCCGCTCCAACACACCTAATTCAAATGAATGCTCATTATCAGGCTTAGATAAAGACCCATTCATTTGAATCAGGTGTGTTGGCGCAGGGAAACATCTAAAACATGTAGGACAGGGGGTCCCTGAGGACCAGGGTTGAAGACCTATGCTCTACAGCACACGTCCGATTCCAGTGTGTGCGGTACACGTCTAACGGTCTTTTTTTCCCTTCCGTTTCTCTGAAGTGGTTTTTGAGGAGAGGCGCGAGGCGTTTGCCGAGCACCTGAGTAAGATGGAGGCTCGTCCTCGCCGCCAGTCCCAGCGTGAGAGGGAACAGGAGGCCGCAGCTGGCGCTGGGGAAAAGGACCCGAAGACTGAGGACCTGAAGGAGGGTAAGCCCACGGGCCAGCTAGTCAAGGTGACAGGTAACCGCAATGATGTAGAAATGGAGGAGGAGGAGGAGGAAGAGGAGGAGGAAGAGGTGAAGGACAGGAAAAGGGAGAAGGGGGAGGGAGAAAAGGGGGAGGGGGAGGTAGTAGATGGGGAGGGTCAGGACAGGGAAGTGGTGGAGGCTAGGGAGGTGGAGGTAGCTATAGCTGCAGGTGGAGGAAAGGAGACAGATGGGCAGGTCGGGGACAGGGAGGAGAATGAGAAGATGGAGGTGGAGACTGAGGCAGAGGGAGTGAAGGGGAAGAGGGTAGAGGGGCAGGTGGAGGTAGTCCAGGAAAATGTCCAGGGCCCCACAGCAGTGCCAGAGCACCAGGAGAAGACCTCGGAGCCCAAGAGCCCAGAAAAAGTCCAAGCCAGCCCAGAGGTGGCCATCACTCGCAGTGTAGAGCCCAAGGAGGCTGCTGCCAAAGAGGCCACACCACAGCCTCTCACCGCCCCCCTGGAGGCCACTCAGGAGCCCCAGAGCCAGGGGCCTGAGCAGAAGCAACCACCACCAAAGCTGCCGGTCCCGGAGGGCCCAAAGGACCCGGAGCCCCAGCCACAGGAGGAAGGTCGGGGCCGCAAAAAGTCTAAAGAGAAGAAGAAAGGCCGAGGCAGTAGCTCCTCCTCTAGCTCCTCCTCCGGCTCCTCCTCTTCTAGTGGAAGCTCCTCCTCTTCTAGTGGAAGCTCCTCCTCCTCCAGTGGGAGCTCCTCCCACAGCCGTAGCTCCTCCCACAGCAGGTCCGGGGGACGCGACAAGAAACGCAGGAGAAGGCCTTCTGAAAGAGAGAGGAAGAAGGGAGGAGAGAGGGCCCACAAGCCCGTCCAAGGGCAGCGGGAGAGAGTCTAAAAATCCTAAAGACAAGGTCTCCAGCCGGTCTGACAGAAAGAGGTCATCTCGTGATGACAGGAAGTCAGACAGGAAAGATAAACGTCGCTAGAAAGGTTTTTTTGTCTCAGTGGGTGGCTGTTTTCTGTCTAAATATCCATGTATCCAAGTCTGAGCGCAGAGGGTTATTTAATGGAGACCCCAGAAGAGGAGGCTCTTAGATTTTTCTGGAAGTATTTTTAATGAGCAAGATGGTATTGAAAAATATTTGATCTTGGGATTCTTCCTGTATTCGTCAGACCTAGTCCACTGTCGTGCCCACTAACAGCTTTTACATTTTTTCGTCTCCAAAATCTTTTTGTTTTAATTGACTTGCTTTTAGGTGACACAGCTTAGCCTGTTTTGTCCAGAAATGCTGTTTTATCGTCCTTTTTGAGGGTTTCTGAGCAATGTCTTGATAACATAACTTCTGAGGCTGGTGTAGCCATGGTTAAAATGTGGTGGTGGTGGTATTAGTTATGTATTTAAAGTTCTGTGATGTTGCACAGTTACACTCACAGCTTCTGAATGAAACTCTAGCCCCCTGATGTGACGACCATGCATAGTGTCTAGTCACTGTGCATCTAAAAAAAAACACTTTTGAATACAATGTTTTTTGTTTTTTTTGTACACTGAAACCATCCGCAGCTTCATTAAAAAAGATGATTAAACACTTTTGGTTTCTTTGTCCTTTCTCTCATATCGTGTCCATGAAATGTCTACTTTTGAACAGGTTTCACAGATAGTCCTGATGGATGTAAAGATTATCCCTGTTAGCATGTGAATGCTTGAAAAATCTGAGATCTGTTTTAAATACTGTGTGTTTGGGCTCAGTTAAGGACCTTTAATAAATACTGTAGTGACCGAAAAAAGGATACGATCAAGAAAAACAAGGAAACATTTAATATGAAACAGGCTTTATTTCATATTCCAGTGCATGGACAGTCTCATGGTTGAAACAGAATAATCCAATGGCATCAGGTTGAATAATGAAAAGGAAATTAATTTGTGTCCAAAAATTGAAATATAACAAGAAATTATTAATTAGAGCCCCATTTAAATCTTCAATTGGGGGGAGGAAACATTTAACAAAGTTGAACAAATATATGAACTTGACACTATTTGATATGCAGACTTTATTCATCACAAAGACACGTGACACGTCTTCACTGGTTATGGAGCGAGCTCACTGGTCTGCTGGCATGAGGCTGGTCTGGTTCTGGTTTCACTGGTTCACCACCAACAGTTTCTGCATGTAGGAGTTCAGCCACTTCTGTCTCTCCATGGAGGTCAGCAGTTTGCTCTTCTCCCTGAAAGCTGCGTCGTCCGCCACCACGATGTTCCGTTTCTCCTCACTGGGCCCCTGATTGGACGGCCAGTCGCCAGGCCAACCCTCTACCAAGGCCTCGCCCAGTTGTGATCGGGACTCTGGAAGCCACGCCTCTCCCAGAAGCTCCGCCTTGCTCTTGGCGGCCCCAAAGTCTGGCGTGGACATCATCTGGATGCTCCAATCACGTAGGGAGATAGAGGGGTAAAGGATCTCCCATTGGTCAGGTTTTAAATCCCCCCTAGGACCAAGACAGTACAAGAAAATGTAAGTGAACTCGTCGGTTAACCATTCTCTATCCCTCTATGGTTAATGCAGCTCTTGTCTGTCACTTTTAATCTCTGTCAGCTAACATCATCTCAATATGCATGCGTCTGAGATAAATCTGAACTAAATCATTCAGTTTTACCGGTGTAGTTGAAGGCGGGGTTGTGGGAAGCCTGAGGTCACCAGGGTCAGTCCCAGAAGGCTTAGTATCAGAAAAGGAAGACCAGCCATCCTAAATTCACAAGACATGAACTCAGATCAGTCTTCACTGGTCTTACATTCACTGTCACTGCTAAGACACCCTCTTATACACACTATATACACCAACATCTATCACCCCACACATTTAATGTACAATATCGACATCAACTAATCATGTTAAGAGCACTAAACACATTCAAACACAGCTGTCCTACCTGGATGGAATGTAGTGTGAGGCCAAAGTTCCAGTTCGTTTGGTATCTGTCATGCAGAAGGATCTAAATGAGCCTTCTAGTGTGGAAGTGGGATTCTAGAGTCGGAATGCGCGTGTCCTTGTTCTTGGCCCTTGTCTTCCGTCAATGGTTCTGCTACCCTTATATATCCCTGGCATCCACACACACACACGTACGTGCGCACAAACACACACACTTGCGCCCGCCTCTTGCAGGGGGGATGCAGGTGATCAAAGTAAGATGTCTGTTTGTGCTTGTTCTTCCTCTGTGAGACTAGAGAAGAGAGAGAGAAGAGAGAGACACCTGCTGAAAGAAGGGAGGCTTAATATAGAGGCGCCAATCACTGGGACAGGAAGCCTGGACACACGTCACCGCCACATGATGAAAAACCCTCACGGATACGTGGCGCCTACGCAAAACAAGGGGTTTGATGGCAATCCAAACCATTAAGCCTCTCATTCCGTAACCCGGGGTCGTGACCTTTTGAGCCTGGTAGGAACCTGAGGGTCCATGTGACACCAGGATTTGGTCTCAGGGGTCAAGGGTCAGGCGTGACGTCAGGATCAGGCGCACGAATGTGACACTGCTTTCGTCTTCTCTGCCTACGCTCATGTGAGGATGCCTCGGAAGGAAAACACTGGCCTCGTTAAAACGGATCTCTCTTCACGAGCCTGTCAAGCCTCGCAGCACATTCCTCACAACATCCATAGTGTGCTTCATACTGTACATCCACACACACACATGCACACAGAAGATACTGTTCGGCTCCCAAAAAGGAGAGATCCTCAAAACATCCTTGCATCCCCGTGACGATGAGTACGACGAAGCCAAACACAGGCCCGACCAAAACCTTCGAACCCAACTGATTCTATACAGAAGCTTCACCCATAGTGTATTTACCTCTCAGACTCCATAAGCCCAGCCACGTGTACACACCATGTTTAAACCGGTGTGACAAGCCTGTGCCAGCTCCTACCGAGCTAACAGGTGTCCAGGTTGTGGAAGAGAACAGAGACATCTGCATACCGCAGCTCTGCTTCATTATGAACCTCATTTAAAATAACGACCTGTAACCACGGAGCTGCTCACCTCTGGACCAGCGCTCAGCTCGTTAGAGACAGGAAGGACAGGGATGGGAGTGGGAGAGAGAGAGAGAGGGAACGAGAGAGAGACACTAGGGATGGAGGTGTGAGGGAGAGGGGTGGAGAAGGGCAAGAGAGAGAGAGATGGAGGGGTGAGAGAGGTGGAGAAGGACAAAGAGTAAGAGAGGGATGGAGGTGTGAGGGAGAGGTGAAGGGGGACCAAGAGAGAGAGGGATGGAGAGGTGAGTGAGAGAGGTGGAGAGGGAACGAGAGAGAGGGGATGGATGGGGAAAGATCCATGGAGAGGGAGCTAGGAAAAGGAGCTGGAACTGGGGCAGAGAAAGAGAAGTAGACGGGCAGAAGAGAAAAGAAGGAGAAAGAAACTGCCATGGAAAGAGGTGATTCTTTTTTTGTGACAAGATTTGTGAACAAGTGGGACCTTGATGATGTAAATGTGTGTGTGTGCAGACAACACACACACTCCCCCAATAACAAATGCCAGACGTCAGAGTGTTCCGGATCTTTGGCGCTCCCTCTGACTGTCACAAAGAACACCCACTTGTCTCTCTGACTAAAACGTCACTAATACATGAACACATTTCATGACACAAAGCCCTACTCATCTATCAGCTTCTCTGCCTGCTACAAGCTGCTCGACCAGAATAGAAGATCTAAAGCCATCTTTTAAAAATGGCATCCTTTTTATACCCTTCTAAAATCTTAATTGCTTTTCAAAAGTAAAGAAGGCAAAGTCAAATGTTATTTGATGTAATACAAAATATTTAATTCCATTGCACAGATGGACAGTTAAAACAGAGTTTCTGAAAATGTAATACACATACAGCTGATACACAGTATGAGTCCTGATCTTGCGGCAAAATAAAGCAAAGTGTTGTTTAAATACATTCAGAGCGGCAGCAAAATGCAACGACAGAATAACGGAAGCCTTAGCTACAAACCTTTTAACTAGCAGAACTGAATACATTGTTGCATGTCATGTTTTTTCAACTTGTAAGACCTTTCTAAAAATAGCAAAAACCATTACCGACTGACTCATACACATGCATTTCCTCTCACACACACACACACACACACACATTTCAGATCTCAATCAAACTGTCCTCAGTTATCGTTGGAGGAGGCGGCGGCCTGGGCGGTTGGCCGTCTGCGTCCTTCTGTCCCTTGTTACCGTGCCGATAGACAAACACGTACTCCTTGCGTGGTTCGGCGTGGTTCAGCCGGGTCTTGATGCCGAGTGGCAGCTCGCCGGGCTCCAGGACCTGGTACTTACCCTCCATCAGGACACTCAGGCTGTACACGTCTGGCTCAGGGACCTCAAACTTGGCAGCACACTGCTCACACAACTCCTGGGCCGTGGTGCTGGCCTGCACCCCCAGAGTCTTGGGGTTAGAGCCAGCCTCCAGCAAAGACACTGTGATGAAGTCCTGCAGCACAAGAGGGGAAAGAGACTCTCAGGGTGGGGTACACATACAGGCATCATGGTACTATGGAAGGTATAACGATGGTAAAAATATAAAAAGTTAAAGTGAGGCTCGAGATGTCGAAGGTGTGTAAGTGTGACGGAATGATGCTGTGTGTGTGTGTGTGTGTGTGTGTGTGTGTGTGTGTGCGTGTGTGTGTGTGTGTTTGTGTGGACCGAACCTGTACAGTTGTTTGTGCCGTGCAGGCCTTGTTGAGCGTACGTCTACGTTCCCAGCGGTGGATGGAGTCTTGGACCTCCATGCTCAGCTGTCTGGTCACCGGCTGCTTGTCGAAGTTCTTGATGTGCTCTAACGCTCCATACGTTGTGGTCAGATAGTATGAGCCTGGACAATGCACACACAGTCACAGTCACACTATGTCTGGGACCACACTTAGAGATAGTACTGACAACTATAGTGTGTACATATGTCTCTGTGTGTGTGTGTGTGTGTGTGTGTGTGTGTATTTACCCTCTCCCAGCTGCAGGGCTGGGTCCATCAGCTCCATCATGTATTCAACATCCAGCATGAGGGCGGCCATGTTTGTTCTAGCCAGGACGTACATGAGCACTGGCAGGAAGTCGTCAGCACCGTAGGCTCTTCCTGCTCAGCAAAACAGGAAGTACATTTAATTTACCATTCAACATTCAAAGACAAAGAGGTAAGACACAGCCAGCCCATAGCCATGTAGACTATAAAAGACAGATAGGCATGCGGACTGACCTGCACTGCCGACAGACATGGATTCGTAGATGATCTTGCAGGTCTTCAGGAGCAGGTCTATCTTCCTCTGTGGAGAGTACTCCTGGTGCAGGTTCCACAGCTTTGCACTGATCTTCTCCATGGCAGGGGTCTCTGGCACGCTGGTGGTCACGCCCAGGTCTGTGGAGGTGGTGCCCAGGACCAGGGCCTGGTTCTCCTTCAGCCTCTTCAGGGAGCCGCTGCGTGTGTGGAGCTCCTTCAGTCCAGAATACACAGGCTCTCGCATAGGCTTGAGGACACTCTTACACAGGGCCGCCTCCACGATGCTTTCTGGACACACACACCAGCAGAACATACTGTAACACACACTCACCACTATTGTGTGTGTGTGTGTGTGTGTGAGTGCTTCTCTTACAGAGATGGGAAGTAAGAAAGTACAGATTCTTCGTTACTGTACTCAAGTAGATCGTTCTGGTATCAGTACTTTACTTTTTATTTTTTAAGACATTTCGAAAAAAACGTTTCTAAAGGTTGAAAAAAGTGTTTGTGTGTATGTGGTGTGTGTTTGTGTGTATGTGGTGTGTGTTTGTGTATGTGGTGTGCCGGCGTGACCCACCCAGCCTCTCCTGTGTGTGAACGCTGGTCTCCAACAAGCCCTGCAGCTCCATGCTCTGAATCAGGTAACTCTTCAGCTGGGTCATCATCTGACGGATCTCCTGCAGCATCTCAGTGCTGGAGTTGTGTTTCCCCAGGGTCTCCAGGGTGAACGCCCTATGTTCCCGCACCAGGTGCCCCAGGTAGGAGCTCCCGTCCCTGGACAGCTCCACGATCCGCTTCTGCAGCTTGTTGTCGGCGCTCAGTAGGCCCGTGAACACGTTGGAGATGTTCACCATGGAGAGGCGAGACATGGCCCTGTCCAGTATGATGGTGGAGGTTCTCTTCACTGTGGGCTTGGGGCTGTGGGGGCTGTTGGGGCTGCTGCCCCCTCCGACATTGGTGTTGGCCCCCCCCCTCGTCCTCTGTGCTGCTGGTGGAGTACGAGTCGTGTTCCAGGGAGGGGCCAGCTCCTCCCTCTGGGGAGTACAGAGACACGTCCAAAGCTTTGGCTTCGCCGCCCGTTCCCGAGGCAGGCTGACGGACCGACCAGGGAGGTGTGGAGGGTGGGGGGCGCTTGGTGAATGACAGGGGTTTTCCTCCAGTGGGGTTGCATAGATCTGGGATGTTGGGTCGGCCCAGGGAGGGCCTCTTCTTCCTTGGGGGAGGGACTGGTTGTGGAGGAGGCTTCCTGTGGCTGGAGCTGGAGACTGTGTCGGAGACGTCACACACCTGCACGGTTCCCGTCTCCTGGTCTGTTCTCTCTGTCTCTTTTTCTCTGTCGGTCTCTGATGCTGTCTCTCTCTTCACTTCCGTTCCTCCCTCTGTTTCTTGCACTGCGCCTGCATCTCTCTCGTTCACCGTGTCTTCTTTTGTCACCTCTGCCCCTGTCTCTTTCTCGACCTCCTGGCTCTTCTCGTGACCAGCGTCTATGTGTGTCTCCATCACAGTACCTTCTTCGGGGTCCTTCTTTACTGTGAAGTCCTCTTCAATGCAGATCAGAGAAGCTGTAGGCTCTGGGCTGAGTTGGGCAGCTAGCTGTATGTCCGGGACTGGCTTGTCTGTCTGTTTGTCCTGGCTCGGTCTGTCTGTCTGTGTGTCTGGAGGACGTCTGTCTGAAGGCCTCCGTGGCAACGCTATCGGGGGGGGCTCTGGGCGGGTGAGGTGGGGGAGGTCGGGCTCCCGCCTCTTTAACGGATGGTTTAGCCGAGTCAGTGTTCTCTTCCTCAATGATCTTTGTCTTGCCTTCCTGTGTCTGCTTGGTTGTGGATGGTGGGGCTCTGGGGGAAGGCAGGTGGGGTGGAGGTTTACCTCCCTGTGACAGCACCAGCATGGGCTCGGGGGCGCTGGGGGGGGCGCGGTGGAGGGCGTTTGTAAACGGGAGCCCCCTGACCAGGGCAGTTCAAGCTCTGAGTCCTGGAGACTGGGTTGAGGTTGGACTGTAGGGTGCAGTGCTCCTCCAGGGCGACAGGGTTGATGAACCATGACCCCGGACGTCCCTCATCCCGGCTCTCTACCTCTGAGATCGCCTCCCCATCTCCCTCCCCCTCCATACACTGCTGATTCAGCAAAGAACCCCAGAAATCTGAAACCGTAACAGTAGTTGATGAGCTCCTTTAGCCAAAGGAATGTACAGGGGGGATTTTTTTATCATACCATATGAATGATGTCATATACAAATATGGTGTCTCACCTGAGCCCAGGGTAGAAACAACCTCCATGTCTTCATACTTGGTGGCCTGGACGATGGCTTTGGGTAACCTCAAAGGGAAGGGAAGGACATCCCTGAAAAGTGAACACATATCAAGGTATTTTTAATCAAACAGTCACTGATGTGAGTCACTGTCAATTGAAATGTAAAAGTGATTCCCATGACAACGCAGTGCGTCTCAGTTAAGGCACGTGATCTGTAACGGACAAGCTCACCGGCTGACACAGTAGAAGGAAACCAGCTTGAAAATGTTCTCAAAGAACAGGCCAGATCTGTCAAGGTGCATATCTGGAGCAGGACGGGAGAGGGTTAGGGACAGGGTACAGGAAAAGGGAGGATTTTAAATGGGAGTTTAATTCCCTGCATTGTAGAGTAACTGAAACTTCTATAAAATGAGTGGAAGTTCACAGAACTGATACAACGATAATGCTGTGGTTACACTGGCTGGTCATTTCCTGCTTTGCACATGTCACAGGATGATGACCCCACACAGGAAATCTAGCACTGTCACCAGAGGGGAGAGGAAGCATGCGGTAAGCAGCCCCTGCTGTAAGCGCCAGCCATGCAGACACAACACACACTTACACCAAGCGCTTTGATCCGTTAGCTGTTGTCAGCAGACCCTTACATAGATACTCACATGACTTTTCCTCCGTTACCGTGACGTCCTGGATCTGGGATTCTCCCTGGAGGTCAGGTAGCCTCACCGACAGCACCATGGCCTTCTGATCCAGGCCTCGTCGCACGAGAAACATCTGAAAAGAACAAACCACTCAGTGTCTGGAATGTACGTGTGTGTCTGTGTGTATGTGCACGTCTGTGTGTGTGTGTGTGTGTGTGTGTACACGTCTGTCTGTGTGTCTCACCCCCCGTCTCTCTCTCCTGAGGATGGAGTAGCTTCTCTCCTGGTTCATCCCCAGTTGGAGCCAGACGGGACAGGTCCTGATCAGCCTCTCCACAAGACTGATACTGGGGCAGGAGGGGAGCGTGGTGGAGGAAGGAGGGACGGTGGGGGCAAGTGGGGGAGAGGAGAGAGGGAGGATGAGGGGGAGTGGGGGAGAGGAGGGTGGGATGGTAGGCAGAAGGGAGGGAGAGGAGGGATTAAGGGGGGAAGGGAGGAGGGTAGAAGAGGATGTTGCCTCTGAGGAAGAGGAGAAAGGTGCAGAGGAAGGGATCAGGGGCGGTGGGAGGGAGGGAATCAAGGGGGGGAGGGAGTAGAGGAGTCACAGGAGCGATAAGGGGGAAGGAGGACTTGGTCGTTAGAGGGGGAGGTTGTGGTCGGGAAGGATGAGAACCATGCAAAGTTTGTGGTCTGGGAGGAGGGGGTGATGAGGGGTGAGACTTTGGGGGAGGGGGGCAGGATGGGTGAGACTTTGGGGGAGGGGGGGGAGGATGGGTGAGACTTTGGGGGAGGGGGGGGGAGGGTGGGCGTGGTTTGGGAGGAGGTGGTGAGGAGGGGTGAGGTTTAGGGGGAGGTCTGGCTGGACTTGCTGCAGCTGAGGGTGGCGAGGATGAGCATGGCTCTGGGCCCACACTGGAGAGAGACAGTAGAGAGAGAGATGGTCTATAGGTGCATGTCCTCTGACAGACTACTGTTTGTGAATCACCTTGGTCTACTTTCATTACATATAAATTGTACAATTTCTCCATTCTGTGACCACTACTTTGGGTTAATGGAACATACCACACATTTCTTCACTTTTTTAAATCCCTATTTAACTTTTCAACAGCTTAGCATGCAAGAAGTTTCAGCTGACAAGAAACACAATTGGTAATATTGTGGTTTGAAATGGGGAACAGAGTCTCAACTTCTGTTTTTTAGACCCATCTTATACTCTTCAGTCTTCCAATCCTGAACACAAGACTTCAAATCAAAACACTACTTTCTAGGTCTACTATAGAATTTTGCATTTTCATAACGGCCAACAGAACACTGCATTTCTGTGAATGTTCCAGAACAGAACACTGCTTCTCTGTAGACATTCCAGAATGGAACGCTGCATCTCCGTAGCTGTTGAGGAGTCGTAGAAGAGTCTGTACGTACCCAGTGGGGGCAGCAGCTTGCGGGGAGAGAGCAGCTGTTTTCATCATTCTCTCTTCATTACTCCAGAAGGGTCCTGGGTGAAACCTCCTCCAAGTTTCCCGATGGTCAACCTAACTTTGTCCCGACGCTAAACTAGACAACCTGGGAGCTTTACAGACATTGTCTACTGCATCTGCTTCTCAAGCTCCAACATGACTGCTAAAGTGAGAAAAGAAAAGAGGGACGACAAGGAAAGTGTAGTTTTCTTCTCCTCACCCCTCCCCTCTTTCTGTGTCAACTTCCTGTCTGTGAGTTCTGTGATGCTGTCAGGAAGGGGCTGTCCACCATGGTCAGAACACCACCACCCACTTTTCTTTTTCTTCCTTCCTTTCTTTCTTTCTTTCTTTTTCACAAACTATCTCTTAGGTCTCCCCTGCAGACTGGTGTTGTTGTGGTTAGCTTGAAGACGTATTTTAAACATCTCAACTCTGCTATAAACACATCCAGATGTAACCCCCCCCCCTTCTCCAGCCCTCTACCCCAGCCCTCTCCAAACCCCCCCCCCTTTCCCCAGCCCTCTCCTTTCCCAGCCCTCTCCTCCCCTGCGCTTCTCTAACCTCAGGAATGTAGGGCAGACTGTGGCCTGCTAATACCGCCCTCTCCCCAAACCACCACTCGGCAAAATCCTTTTTTCTCTCAAAACCTCGCCAGTGCTGCGTCATCAAGGTCTGCCTCTGATCGGCTCGATCCGTTTTGCTGCGGTGGTGGTGGAAGAAGGACTTGAAAATAGCGGCCAAACAAGTTGACTGTGATTTCATCGTACATTATAGAAGATTAGAACGTTTAAACTATCAGTCTGTGAAAGTTATCATGGTTATCAGGCTCAACCTTTTTTTCATTTTTTTACATGAATTGCAACAGAGCGTGTTTAGCAGATGCTTCCTGTCGGTAGGTGGGTTGTGAGAAATAGAGAGACACAGTACACACCTAAAATAAACAGACCAGCGAAACCGAAACGGCGTTCCAATAGCTTTTTATTTTGATGTTGTCTATCTTTCATTTCCTTTGTGAACACAACACCAAGCCCCCACACATCTCAGCTTGGCTCAGGAATGTTGAGTCAATCCAGACCAGGTCACTAACTCCAGAGTGATTTATGAAGCATCGGAAAGAAAGCTGAGGTAGGGATTTGTTTAGAGTCAAGGGTCATAATATGGGGGGTATAAGGACCACCCCCTCTACTTGTCCAACCAGCTCCTGGATCTCTGTCCTCTGGGCCTGCCTCCTAAGGTTTCGTCTCTCCAACAGACGGGCCTCCTTCTGACGCAGCTGGACCAGAAGTTGTGAAGCCTGGTACTCGCTTGACCACCCTACCCCACCAGGTGCTGCTGTTTTGGGCCTGACAGACTGAAGAATTGGCCTGTAACCCTGGCAGAAAAGGGTGGGGGAGGAGTCCTCCACCAGGCCCCGGAGTCTCAGAGACACTCTCTTCTCCACCTCCTCCTGGGAAGATCCAGACAGCCCCCTGCTCCTCTCCCCTATGCCTGCCAGCTGGGCAAGACTCTGAACCTGTCAAACACAGATGAAACGGATGCTTTCAGGATGTGTTCTGTAGCAAAGTCAGAGTGTGTGTTTACTTATGTGTTTGCTGACCTATCCACTGTGTGTGTGTGTGTACAGACCTGTCCGCAGTGTGTGTGTGTGTTTGTACAGACCTGTCCGCAGTGTGTGTGTGTGTGTGTGTGTGTGTGTGTGTGTGTGTGTGTGTATACAGACCTGTCCCGGGTATGTGTTTCTCAGCCCTGTCTGCAACCTCAGCAGCATTCTCTCCAACAGCTCCAGACCCCCCCTGCCCGGGTCACCATGGCGAGGACCCCCCCTCCCTCTGGAAGTCTGGTGTATGGGTGCCTGGGCATCAGGAGGAGGCTCCACTCTCCGGTCTGTCAGCTGGCAATCTAGCACACTCTCCTGCAAACGTATTCACACAATGAGTACGCCAGTTGTGGTGCGCTGACTGTGGTATGCTATGCAGGTTGTGGTGCCCTGACTGTGGTATCCTATGCAGGTTGTGGTAGATCACTAACCATCCAGCTCCAGAAAAGGCTTTCCAGATGCATCCAGTCAAGGTAGGCTTCCAGGACGTCACACAGTTTCTGGACCTGCTGGCACGCCTGCAGCACACACACAGACACACACACACACAGTTAGGTCGTTGGTAGCAGATTAGTATTACGTTTACATTTAGTCATATTAGGCTGTGGTAGACATTAGTTTGAGTCAGTCTAGGTTTAGCTTGAGTTCAGGGAGTGTTATGTTCAGGAAGTGTTATGTTGGGCTCAGACCGTCACCTCTTTAAGCGCGGAGGAGTTGATGTAAGTGTGGCCATCAGAGGAGGGGTGAGAGGGGACCTGGATGGTGGATGACAGGATCTGAGACAGAAGACATGAGGGTTACGATAAAGCTATCGCCATGTTCTGGAGCTCTATAACATTGTAACACTGAGGCAGCATAACAGGAGTCAGTACAACAGACTCACTTGGTCAAGAAGCCTCGCTCTCTCTTCCTGCAATGACATCAATCTCCGCCTCTGGAACCTGAGACGGCCAATCTGCCACTGCAGTCTTCTGAGGAGGTTGGGATCTGACGACTGTGAATCTGCCTCGGTCCACTCTATTGGTCCAGCCATTCTTAGTGAGACCTGAAAGACAGCTTTAGTTAGTGTGTGCCTGTGTATACATCACATTACATACAGTGTGTTTGTTTGTGGGTCTGCACGGGAGAGAATCAGTCCTCGGGTTGTTAGTTAAGAACCCTTGCCAGAGTTCGAGAACAATACTGCCATCTAGTGGACCTTATGTCACTATGTTCCTGCTCTTCTAGGAGGCAAGAGTAGAGCTGGTTCTACGCTGCTCTGACAAGGTGAGTTTCCACAACCAGTTTAAGACAGAAGTCATACTAGAAGTATGAGACTTAGCGACACTGCTGACAGCTGTAAAAGCCACTGTTAAGAGGTGTCATTGCACAGGAATAACAGTGACATAGAACAGCTTTGCCTCACCGTGGTTGCCTGTGCCACAGTATCCAGCTGCATAATCCTCTCTCTCAGTAAGACGTCCAGCAGGTCTCCAGATGACAGCAGCCAGCCCAGGGCCAGTAATAGCTGCCTGCTGCTGACCTCCTGGAGCTGGGGCCCGATCACCCAGTCTGCCCCGTAGCCGCTCATCCACAAGAAGCCTCGCACCATCCTGGACTGACTGACTGTGAGATACGATAAAGTTGGTACGCAGCGCACTGTGTAATTATGTTATTGTCCCTTTGCATGGTTATATGCTCTCTTACCTTCATCTGTGTGTGTCGTGCAAGAGCACCCATATTCAAGTGGATTTGCTTTCAGAATGATGTTATAGAGGAGCGTCCAAAATTGCACCACCTGAAATATTTGTATTTTTGAAGTGAGTTTGAAGCTTGACAGTCTCATTCATAGCCCTCGACCAATGAAGCCTGTCTTAAGATCACTGACACACACTGACAGGTTATTTGATAGCTGGCACTAATGAAGTAGCCTATACATGAACTTGTTAGCTTATAAACTATCTACCAACAAACTTACCGCTTCTTCGCCTTTGTTAAATTTAGCGCGTCTAAATGTTTCTGCGCTGGGGATAGAATCCACCTCGAGTACAGACAGAAGTCGACAAAGTGATTCGATCACTTCTTTGACTTTCACATTCTTTTTACTCTGCATGTTCAGTTCAATGTTTTCGATTTTCCCCGGGTTACAACTACGCATCCGGTATCGTTGCCATCGTTTTGTTTCCGGTGTTGTGTCCCCAGATGCACCCCTGCCCTGAAAAGTATGGGATGAAAATCATGCCAAGGTTCAAAACCGTTAAAAAAAAGTTGCGAAAGCTCGTAAAATATTTTTTATCCGAAAGAAAGTTTCGAAAGGTCGCAAAAAGTTTTGAAACCGAAAAATCAACGTTTCGAAAGATCGTCAAAAGTTTTGAACCCCCCAAAAAACGTTTCGAAAGGTAGCTAGTAAGAAGCTTTATAAGATCGAAATTAGTTTCATAAGTCTGAATATGTTTGCTCCACTTTTTTTAAATTCAAATGTTCCTCCCTTTCATATGTGGCACTGTTCTCTCGGTGCCAAGAGAGCTCAGATCTGAAAGTTGTAATCTTGTCGTAATGACTACTCCCCTCAATATACAGTAAGATGTATTTGCCATGAAATGCACCCCCCTGTCATTTCTGTAATGTATACCCCCCATCAAATGATTCTTGCTGTACAATGAGGGGAGCAGTATGAGTAACCAGAGTCAGTTTCATGCATGTGACACTTTCCTAGTCAATGTTAGCAGGGGGTGCATTTCGTGGCTAGACAAAAGTAGTAGAACTTTCGCAAATGTTGAACAAGGTGTACAACATGTTTTGTTTACAAATCACAACACGTTAGTGCAACATATTTTAATAAATGTGAACATTTAAAAATTATAAACATCTCAGTTTCTTATATACAAACATGCCAAGAAATAACTTAAAATACAATATGCCTTCACAACACTCTCAAAACGAATGGAGACAAAATGTTGACATCCGATTTTGAGTGTTAGTTTGTATAGAGAAAACCTCTTGTATAAACAAGTTGTATAAAGAAATAATCTCCCTGCCTCTTGTAAGACCACTTCAAGAGTGCATGCTAGGAGCTCAGGGTCAGAGTAAAGAAATCATGCTACAGTAGGAAATGTGCTTTCATTGACAGTCACAACCCTTCAATCAAGAACAAATAGCCACAGCTGTACCTTTGACACTTTGTACTTCTGTGTGGGAGCAGGCTCATTGTGCAACAGTGTGTCATGTAAATTTGTGGGCAATATTGTTTATCTACCTGACAGCATCTTTGTTTGAATGACTTACTGTTCATACTCCTCATACTAATTTAACTGACCTGCTGGATGTAGTATGAGCATCTGGAATGTGCTTTGTGGACTAAGAATGGGGTATCTGTGCTTGCCTCAACATGCACAGTATAAGACCCTGGTAGTTTGATTCAAAATATCCTGGTGTAAAAAATAACGATAAAACAGAACATTTTCGATATAAAAAACATTTGTCTGCAAAAGGTTAAAGTGAAGCAGGTCGTGTTAGTTTTCTTCTTCATCGCCGCCATGCTTGATCACCGGGTTGCCTGGAGACAAGACGAGGACACATGGTGAATACAGTTATACTACACATGATAACATTTACATTACATTTTTTATCCAAAGCGACTTCCAAGAGAGTGCATAGGTCACTGATCATAACAACGAGATAACCCCAAACATTGCAGGTAGTCAAACATGAAGCATACATTGTGAAAAAACAAAAAGGAAGTGCCAAAGGACAAGAATCATAAGAGCATGTAGTTAACATGGTCTTCCCTCCGTTTTGTCGTCAGTAGTTACCGTCTAGTTTCTTCAGCTTGGGCAGCCTCTTAGTGGCCTCCTCTATCCCAGTTGCCCTCTCCTGTGTGTTTCTCCTCTAAAGGGTTCCCCACAAACACCAGATCTGCCAGGGAGGGCAGGTCAGCCAGCTTCACAAATTCCGCTGCAACATCAAGAGTCAACAGTGACCTTACTAATATGAATCGATGTCAAGTGTTATCACATTACCTTACTCCTTTGGATGACACTGGAATAACAGTATAATAATCGTATAACCTTAATAATGTGTCTGATTGCCGGTTTACTGTAAGTCGTTATAAGTCTCACCCCACTCCTTGACCAGGTTGTTGGACATGTAGAGGACTCTGAGCTTCTTCATGACATGAATTCCCTTCAGCTTCTCTATCAGGTTGTAAGAGATCCACAATTCCTCTAGGGTATCCCCCACTGCCTCCTTCAAAAGAACAAACATAGAGTTAGGGTCAGACCTGAGTTACACCTGGCCTGGTCCAAACTACACCGTTTTTTCTGCACTGTCAGGTGAGTACTTATTCAAAGTGAAACTCATTTTTGATCCCATAAGTGGTTGTAATTACTTGGTTGTGTAACTACATTACCTAGCTCTAGCTATGAAGGCACTCTAAATCAGATATTAAGTATAGGATAAGGTTCTAATCTGGTACATGGTTTCCTCTGAAACTACTAGCACCACTAACACCAGTTGATACTAGTTACAACTTCCTTAGAGCTAGTAGTCATCAGAAACATCAACTGTTAGCAAGTCACACTGATACAATAGACTTAGGACCAATTCAACTAAATACACAATAAAAAAAACAATGCTATGCTCACCAATCCATTCAGATTCTTAATGTTGTTTCGTCCCAAGGACAATATTCTCAGGTTTTCTATATGGAGGAGGAATAAACATTAATGTTCACTTATCAGCAGAACAATTTATCAAAGGTTTGGTTTAAGAAAATACAATCTGTATGTGCTATACTCACTTAGACCGTTTAAATTGGCAATTTTCTCAATGCAATTCGTGGACAGAGACAGCCTCCTAGTAACATCAACAGAAGGAGGACAGTAAGATTGAAGAAGACCCAACAACATGGTAGCTACTGTGTTATTGAGATGATATGGCTAGCATTCTTACTCGCAGTTGATGAGAGTGGAGAGAGAGGCATCCATCTTCTCTATTGGAGGAATCTGACCATACAGCTTCACCGCTTTGGCTTCTCCAATCTTCTCCTCCGCTTTCTCCTCCTGCAGTACAAGCCAAAACAGTAAAATACCATGTATTTACACTGTCACAGTCATTATCTTGACAAATGGATGGGGATGCTGTGCCCACTCCCCAGGTGAACTGGCTATGTCAGCAGATTCACTTACCCATTTGACAAGTGCTTCTTTTATCGTTGTTGCTTTTGCCTACGAGACAGTGACACATACTTAGCGAGCTTATATTTCAACACGATAGCTAATTCACCAACAATCCGCAATAAACTAGCTAGCCAGCGGAGACTGAAAACCATTCACATAAAGCTGACAGCTGATGCTAGACACATGATAGCGATTACATGGATAACATCCAGGAACCGTTTTGTTAGTTAGCTAGCTAGCTACATTTTAGGTTCGCTCGTAATATACAGTAACCAGGCAGTACACTACAGGCTATCTGCTAGCCTAACTCTAGCTTATGTTGGCTGTATGATTATACCGTTTTAGCTAGCCACACATATTTGTGGTTTAAAATTGACGACACATTTACGTAGTGTGAGGAATAATTGTTTACTTTATATACCGAGTTAAAGGTATAACCAACTTAAATAAATGACAAAGATAGTAAGCTAAACAAGGTCAAATGAATTAGCCAGGCAAACACCACATCTTACCATTTTGTTTTCCCTTGTAGTTGCTATGGCACCAGGGTTTGACGGTTGCGCAATAGCAGAGCTGGTTACTGAACTGATTTTGTTAGCCTACAGTTACAATATTATCTATAAGGCAACAGTAATACTTAATCTAAACAACAATAGACCATTCCTTTAGTGGCCAATCAAGTGTAAAGGTACATTATAAAATGGAATAGATTGCACAGCACACGTGCGTCAGATTTAATGGAAATAGTGTACCTGTAGGCCCATATTTTTACAACACAATCTGTTGAATGGGGTCAATGAATGGGGAGGCTATATTTGTACAATACAATCTAGACACAGAGGAGATCAGGTTACATGTAGCATGATTACATCAAAGCCACACCATCTCTGATTACACCTGAACATATTGTACAATGACTTTTAGAATATCAGTGTTCTTTTTGTCATCTATCTCAAGTTCCGGGAGTACTACTTGCTGGACCTGATGTAGTTTCCTCCAGGAACACAATGACTCTTATTGAGGGACTTGTGATCTTGTTGGTTAGTTGTAGGCTAACTGATTTAACTTCTTGTACTCGCTGTAAATTATATTATTGTTGCTTGCTTTCCTACAGGTAGGCCTACACTCTTGCACTTCTTGAGGTTCATGTTGTTTAATTGTAACTTATTTAACTACATGCTCTTATGTTTCTTCCCATTGGCATTTATAGAATGTAATATATGCTTCATGTTTTGGCTACTCACAATGTTTTGGGGCTATATATATCTCGTTGTTTGTGATCATTGACCTATGCACTTTTGTAAAGCCCTCTCTTGTAGGTCACTTTGGATAAAAGTGTCTGCTAAATGAATACATGTAGGCTAAATGTAAGTTCTCAAGTGACATACCACCTCATTCAGTTAAAAAGAGTTCATAATGTAGGCCTGTGGGAAAGTTCTGAAATTGGCAATTTTTAAAGAAATATTCAAATGTATCCATGCAGTAGCCTATGCTGTAAAACATATGTGCAGTTTTTGTTTAGGCCCTACAGTCTTATTTGTCGTATAATAGCCTAATGAACCATGACCAATTATTGTTCATAATGTGGTCACTTTGATTTGAATATATTATCAGCTCAGTGATGATTACAGCCGTAGGCCTACGTGTTCCGCAAAGATTTAGACCAGGTTTAGGTCATGTTACTGTGTCTTTAAAACAGTCCAGATTAGAGTTTTGGTTAATTGCTGAGGAAACAGTAATCAACAGATAGGACATAATTAGCTTTAATTTTATTGTTTGGGTGGATCATTTGGACATAAGTGTGATGCAAGGAGCAAGACAGGCTACAATCTATCCTGGATGTTTACGTTACCAACGTTACACTACAGAGATAGGCCTCGCTATGGTTTTAGGCTATATCTAAATTGGATATAGCCTAATGCAGAATTATAACATATAACCTTATTTATTAAGATTATGCATCCACATCACTATTCACTACCCGCTAAAGGCAGTGTTGAATTGACACAAGCATGCGCATTACCGCTCTGTCAATTCTGGGCTGCCCTCAATAACGGAGCGGAGCGTAGTGGAGGAGGTTGCTCCTCAAGTCTCGTTTCCGCATTCAGTCTTTAAACCACCAGACAGAAAGCATTGTCGTAATGCAGAATATATATTTAGAAGAAAAACGCGCCTGTGCCAAAGAATGGTAAGACTATCTCCAATAATATGTTTTTCGTAAAAAGCTTTTAGCATCTGCGCCGTCTGGTTGTTCTCCCTGGCCTGCTGGTCGGTGCCTTCGACCGCTGCCGAGACGTAACAGCGGAGAGATTCACAAGCTGGTACGGCTATTCTGGTTTCCGTTAGAATCCGTGATGGGATAGTTGAATTTGAATAGCAGGCTGGGGTATTTTCTGTGTGATATCTGGCATACCGTGAATTTAAAAAATGATTGCGATGAAAAGATGCTTTTAAAAAGATAACAGTCAAGGAAGGAACTCAGATTTTCCTCCCCATTCTAAACTGTCGTATTGACAAAGCGCTGCAATGTAGGCCTTTATTTACTATTGCGAGTTGAGAAGCGTCCTTTGTTGCTATAAAGACGTTGCTCTTTCTTCAGGGGGAGGGCAGTTCCTGCCCACAGGCTAGTGGAGATGTCAGGTAGCTTAATGGTTACATGTAGCGCTATTTTTCCATTCAGACAACTGTGTCATCTGTACAACCACTACAGGGTGTGAGTTATTTATGAAGCACACTCATTGTACTTACTCCCCACACGTATAGCTACACACACACACACGTATAGCTACACACACAGGTTTTAAGACGTTTGGAACATCTGATACCTGAGTAGAGGGATGGGTAGGGTGTATATCGGTGTATAGAGGAAACAAGTGCCCTCTCCAGGTATGGTAATAATAGCCTTGGTCTGCCAGCAACCTCCAGTTTCCTAGTGATTAAAACACTTCAGATCAACAAGCCCAAGGTGTATGTACTTATAACCAATGGCATGGATAATGAACAATGTCCAGTTTTCCAGTGTGCGTGTGTGTGCGAAAAATGAGTATATAGGACGCTTCTTGTATTGGACTATAAGGCCTGCAGCTATAATAATCCTAGTCAAACACTAGCTATGGTGATGTGTAGCTGGGTGTGTGTGTGTTTACTATATGATAACGTTTGCTACTCTGGTAATCATTGACACATTAACAAGTATAGACCTAGTTGTGGTCTGACTAACAAGAGTACTCTTGAGTTCAGAAGGAGCTACAAGTTTACTCTATTTACTCTGATAGCGTCATACAAAGAACAACATTTATTGGTCAGTAAATTTGTCTGCAGATGTGGTATAAGTGTATTATAAAATTATTGTTAATCTACTACTGTTAATCCAGCGAGTGTCCTGACTCATTTGTCGAAAACTCACAAACACAAAACGGTTCCTTGTTTACATATTTAAATCTAAGTCGGTCGAGATAGTAGGAATGGTTTCCGTGGCAATGTGGAATGTGGTAGAACAGTGGCTGCAGTGTGTTGGCTGTGATACTGAAGGGAAGCATATTTTTCAATTTAAATGACACTTCCTTATAGCCACTACACTAGTCACCTATATTTGATCAGCCTGGTCTGTACTGCAGGGAAGCCCTGCTGACTGTTCCATATGTGGATTGTGGGAGGTCTGAAACAGATCTAGAGATCTTTTCTGACCAACACACATTCCCCGGAATTAGTCAAGGACAGCCCCCACTGAGATGCTAGTTGGACCCGTTGGAAATGTGAAAACAGAAAGAAAGATACGGAGAGATGGGGAAGGTGGGAGGAGGAAGAGAGAAAAAGCAGAGGAGAAAAAAAGTAGCTATATATATATAGAAGGGGTAGAAGAAGTAAGACAGAGAGGAGAGACAAGCGGAAGAGGACGTATTGAGAGGGAAAGGGGAACATCGGTAGAAATTCTGCAATGTCTCATGTCAGATGACATCTTCTGGTGGCACAATGCTTGGCATATCAGCAGTTGGGTTCCGCCCTGTCTGTGTGTGATTGTGTGTGTTTATAACCGCCCCCTGAGTGAGCCGACTTAGAAGTGGAATCCCAGTTTGTGGGATCAATCAGGACTAAGCTACTGGGTGCCTTTGTTTATGATACAGTTGGCTTACACATCTGCACTCTGTGTTTGTGCGTATGCTTGGGTCTGAAGGATACATTCTCTAAGAGGATTCTCCAGGATTGACCTGATAGGATTTCCCCCCCTCTGATTCTTTGTGACTGAAACTAAACTCACCTGGAACATTCCATCAATTACACTGAGCCCATTTGGTCCAGTTATTACACTGTGCATTGCACTTGTTAATAGACTGAGTTCACGTACACCAACAGTCTTAACCCACCTGCACCAGCTGTTACAGTAAACCTACTCCCCCCAGCAATTTAACTAAGCTTACTTTAATCTTTCCTCTTACAGAAAGAAGTTGAGTGGTGTCCCATATGAGGCCTGTGTGGAGCTTGTGTGTAGGTAAGATTCCATGACAGTGGACTATAGGTTAACCATATATTATGTATTATGGCTAAAGGTTTCTCTACTTATGGGGCGCTGAGGACAGCATGTCTTATAGGAGATAATAAGTGTGCTGAGGCTTTGTGTTAGATAGGGTGGTTATGAGATAACAGTTGCGGTCTTTCTCCTTTCTTCTCTCTCTATTCCACCCCCTACTTCCTGCCTCTGCCTCTGCCTCTCCCTCTCTCTCCACTTCCCCCCTCTCCCTCCTCGCCTCCAGCCCCCAACTTCCCACCAGTAGCTGTAAGCATGACCCGTGGTATGAGCCTGTGACCCCCAGCAGACGTGATGCGTGCGTGGGGGTGGGGGGGTTCCTGGCGCTGGGTGATAGTGATCCTCCTGGCCTGGGGAACCCTGCTCTTCTACATTGGGGGTCACCTGGTCAGAGACAGCGAGCATCCGGAACGTTCCAGCAGAGAACTGGCGAAGATCCTCGCCAAGCTAGAACGCCTCAAACTGCAGAACGAGGACCTACGACGCATGGCCCAGACGCTCAGGTATGTAGCACACACACACACAAACACACACAGTTCTTGTACTTTTTCTCCCAAAAGCTGATACCAGTTAGCCTACAAGCCATTGTTGCTGCTCGACCTAGATGTTCCATCTGCCCATTGTGTCGGAGCTCGTTGGAGACACACCCGCTTACCATTACTAAAGACCTGACCTTGAATTTGTGTGTGTTCGTGTGTGTGTGTTTCCGCAGGCTGCCTGAGGGCCAGGCAGAGCTGGGTGTGGTCGATGCTGGGAAATTGCGCCACCTAGAGGAGCAGCTGATCAGAGCCAAGGAGCAGATCAACTCTTACCGTAGTCTCCCTGGAGACGGTGAGACAGACTCGTGCTCAACTTTAATATGACACACACACACACTCAGACATACACACAGAACTCCTTTTCTCTGGCTTGGTAAAATAATACCTCAGTTTTACGTTAGAAATAGCTGACTGTCTCATTCAGATGTTTGGTCCTAACTGTATGTGCGTGTGTGCTTGTGCAGGGCCAGGCAGGAACCAGGAAGAGTTGAGGAGGAAGGTGGACACGGGGAGTGAAGGAGCTCTGGTACTTTGTCCGCAGCGAGGTCAAGAAGCTGGGTTCCATGGAATCGTCGGCCCTGCAGAAACACACTGACACATTACTACAAGACCTGGGACACCAGCAGAGGTCAGACACACACACACAAGCATGTTCACGAACTGACAAACACACAAACACACCCACCGACATACACACACATTTTCTGACCCTGTTGTCTCAGCTGTGTTATTATAGTATGTGTGTGTGTGGTGTGCGTGTGACTCCAGGTCCATCATGACAGACCTGCACTACCTAAGCCAGGCTGACGGGGCAGGAGACTGGAGGGAGAAGGAGGCCAAGGACCTGTCGGACCTGGTGCAGAATAGAATCAGCTACTTGCAGGTACACGTTCTAGGCAGCAGGGGGAGTTGTGAGAAGAAAGAGCTCAAAAGAGAGAATGAAGAGAGTGTGGGAGAGACAACAGAGGCAGGCCGAGTTTGATAATTGAACAGGGGGGAGGATAATTATTTAAAATCAGTTGTTTGTCTATTCCCGTGTCATTAGAGCACTATCAATAAGGTCACGTAACATGCCCGTCATCCCTCCAGAACCCCGCAGACTGCAGCAAAGCCAAGAAGCTGGTGTGCAACATCAACAAGGGGTGTGGCTACGGCTGCCAGCTGCACCATGTGGTCTACTGCTTCATGATCGCCTACGGCACCCAGCGCACCCTCATCCTGGAGTCCCAGAACTGGCGCTATGCCACGGGGGGCTGGGAGACCGTGTTCCTGCCCCTCAGCAAGACCTGCTCTGACCGCACGGGCGTGTCCACGGGGCACTGGGCAGGTACGCACCCTCGACCCGGAAACACTGAGCCTGACCTTTGTTTTCTCACTGTTATTTCTAACCCTAACCCCTAGCCTAGGGTTTTAATGCTCACCACAGCCTGGTTTATCTACTAGGCCATTCATTGAATGGTTTTACTTTCCACTTGTTTGAGAAGTTAAATACACAGGAAGGTGCGTTTCAATTTCACCCAAACAATAGCCAGGTCTCTCTCGCTCCTTCCCCCAGGGGAGACGAACGATCATGACGTCCAGGTGGTGGAGCTGCCCATAGTGGACAGCTTGCACCCCCGGCCCCCCTACCTGCCCCTGGCCATCCCCCAGGACCTGGCCCCCCGGTTGCATCGTCTCCACGGCGACCCCTCTGTCTGGTGGGTGTCTCAGTTCGTCAAGTACCTTGTCCGGCCACAGGCCTGGCTGGAGAAGGAGATCCGGGAGACGACCGCCAAGCTGGGCTTCTCACACCCCATCATAGGGTCAGTAACACACACACACACACTGACACACACACACACACACACACACAGTGACACACACCCCTCTGATAGTACTAGGGGTGTGTGGGTGTATGTTACTATCTTTCACTCGATAAATAGTCAATTCTAGTGCAAACGGAGTGGGTATTGACCGTGTGTGTGTGTGTGTCGTATAGGGTGCATGTGCGGAGGACTGACAAGGTGGGCACAGAGGCAGCGTTTCACCCCATAGAGGAGTACATGGGCCACGTGGAAGAGCATTACCAGGTCCTGGCCAGACGCATGCGGGTCGACAAGAAACGCGTCTATCTGGCCACAGACGACCCCTCTCTACTACAGGAAGCCAAGTCCAAGTACGTGCATGTGCCGTGTGCTGCTGCAGAACCTGCATGTCAAATGTGTTTTAGTATCCATTTGTAACGGAGTGCGTGTGCGTGTGTGTGTGTCAGGTACCCAGACTATGAATTCATCAGTGATAACTCCATCTCGTGGTCCGCGGGGCTGCATAACCGCTACACAGAGAACTCCCTCCGAGGGGTCATCCTCGACATCCACTTCCTGTCCCAAACCAACTTTCTGGTCTGCACCTTCTCCTCTCAGGTAGGTACTCTAGAAAAACATGACTCTGCGTACACTCGTACGTTCCGATGTGAATATGTGTGTGTTACAGGTGCATTATAGGCATCTTATAATACAACCAGAATGATGAGATACTACTTCACTGAAAACAAGACAGTATTATTGTTTGCGCGTGTGCGTTTGTGTCACGCGT
The DNA here is from genome assembly GCA_903064625.1 of Mallotus villosus. Taxonomy (NCBI): domain Eukaryota; kingdom Metazoa; phylum Chordata; class Actinopteri; order Osmeriformes; family Salangidae; genus Mallotus; species Mallotus villosus. The sequence continues at coordinate 132,352 of CAEFZP010002328.1, read as the reverse complement.
GTTCACTGGTGCGTGCCTGTGTGTGTCCCAGGTGTGCCGGGTGGCCTATGAGATCATGCAGACGTTGCACCCCGATGCCTCCTCCCTCTTCCACTCCCTGGATGACATCTACTACTTCGGAGGTCAGAACGCCCACAACCAGGAGGCCATCTACGCCCACGAGCCCCGCGGCACCGAGGACCTGGCGCTGGCTCCTGGGGACCTGATCGGGGTGGCCGGGAACCACTGGGACGGCAACTCGAAGGGTGTTCACCGGCGCAGCGGCCGCACGGGGCTGTACCCGTCCTATAAGGTGAAGGAGAGGGTAGAGACCATCAAGTATCCCACCTACCCCGAGGCGGACAAACTGCTCAAGGAGTAGAGGGACGGACCTGGAGGAGTACACTGTGTTTGTGTGTGTGCGTGAGAGAGAGAGAGTGTGTGTGTGTGCGCGTGAGAGAGTGTGTGTGTGCATTTGTGCGTGTGTGTGTGCTGGGGACATTTGCAGTACTGTGGTGAGATGCTCTCCCCTTGAACAGGGAACAACAGAAGGACTAATAGAATGCACTCCGGGAGGAAGAAGGGATGAAGGCAACTACAGCTCTTTATTTAAATACCTGAGGACCTCTCGTCCTCTGGGCTCACACGCTGAATAAGAAACTTAAGAACGTTGTAAACTACAGCACTCTAAACCAACAACCTCTCCTCCTCTCTTTTCCTTTCCTCTCTCTCCATCTTGGGGATGTTGTCTCAACCTTGTCTCGGAGCCAAATACTGGATCTCTGTTCTCCTCCCCACAGCCAACTTCTAACAGCTCTTCTTTCTCTGCTATTCATTTTCAGTGCCACATTGTGCTTTTTGAAGAAGTTATTTTACATTTTGACATTTGTTTTCCGTGTGTCTGAAGATGTGCATGTGCATGTGTGGGAGGGTGTGTGCCTACAATTATGACTCCAAATATGGTGCCTATAAGGGTAAAAGGTGTGTGTGTGTGTGTGCGTGCGTCTGTGTGTATTGACCTGCCTTTTCACAATACTGACCACTCCTGAGTCCTGACTCTTCTGCTCTTAGTCAGTCCATGTTGTCTCTTTCCTGATCTTATTTCAATGTTGTTGAGTTAAAAAAAAATGAACATTTTAAAACAATCATGATGAATATGAATTAATTATAAACGTGACACTGATTAAAAATCATGATTGGCCCACCAGATTTCTGTCTACCATGAAGAAGAGATTTTCTTATTTTATGTTTCTGGGCATTGTCTTTTGATGAAGCAGATCAATAAAGTGATCAGCAACTGAGCGTGTCTGGTTTTGGTCTCATTCAGTTCATATTCATGAAAAAAAGCACAACTATCAGAAATAGCACATGGCACATGAAGCTTGGATGATTATATTTCTTCCAGTGTAGAGGTATCGGTACATTTCAAGCACTGTCCTTTTAAGTACAATCGACCATTAAATGTGCGTTAGAAGACCTCCATACTTTTGGGGTACTAAAATACATGGAATCCGGGGTCTCAATATTCCTGCCTATTGCCTTAGCGACTGCATATCGGTTCGAGGAATTGGAGAAGACTAGCGAATCACGATAGCAGCCCTTGGGACTGAGGGAGAGCATTTCTGACGTTATGTGTACGCAACATTCCCTGGTCACCTGCCTCTTCTGAATAACAAGGTGGCAGTGCTTTCTGACATGTACAGTCCTCTCCCTACCTGCTTGCTTTATCAGCGGTCTGTGATCGGTCCGTCGTGCGGTGGGGTGCCCCTCGGCAGAGTCCCTGAAGGGTCAGGTGACAACCGTATGGTCATGTGATTGGCTGTAAAATCTGCTAAATGTGTGGCAGTCATGGATTTCAGCATATGTTAAGACATTTTTATAAACGGCATCTCTTATTTTTAGCTGGACGACTGACATCACATGTCGGAAGCATATAACCTCATTGGGTTTGCTACAGGACTTAAGTCTGAATTCGTCTTTTCAGGGCTTGTTCGCTTCTTCCCCCTCCTCCCCTTCACACTCAGAGTTTGATGCGCTCTGTTCTCGTCTTTGCCAGTGTGGGCCAGAGCGCAGGGGATCATGGCGTCAGACGGGATGATTTTAACCAACCACGATCACCAAATTCGAGTCGGAATTTTAACTGGTAATTGCAAATAGTTTTTAATCCTATAGTTTTGCTGTCACATGTCGTTTTCCGCTATATTTATTTGATTTCTTGAGCTGTCTTCGTCCGTGTTTCGCTAGTGAGCCAGCGGCCAACACCGCTGGATCTCTCGGCTTCTAGTCTCGCCTGTCAAGCGTCCGCTACTCTCCACAACAAGCCACGGATTTGCAGACGATTGTCACGTAGCTAGCAAGCTAACGATAACTGGCAATTTGTCTAAGGCTGGGGCTTGGATTCATTTGTGCCATCTACAAGCAATTATGGATTTGTGTTAAATGTTATCATTTGATAGTCATTTCACACCGTAGTAGCGAAACAGTTCTGTGATATGAATTATTCATGTACTGCACGCGAGCTAGCAGGCACGAGCCGGATTCTGCCAGGGTCACGGGCTTGTATGAAAATGTATGAGGGCTGCTGATAGAGATGGATCAAACATAGCTAACATAAATATTTTTTGCAACTAGGAGAGTCGGTATTGTTTTGCAGGTCAAATCTTACTCAAGCAAGCTTTGAGCAAATCCACCAATCTTTGGAGTTACATCCAGATGTTAGCTGCAAAACATAATTCCATTTTGTGGAAATTGTTTAGGATTAATGGGAAAGGTGACCGATCGTGCATGACTTGAGAATAAGCTAGCCAGCTAGGAAGCTAGCTAGTTAGAGATCCTGGCATGCTAGCTTCTTAAATCAGCCGAAGATTAGCAGGCTGCACACATCTTGTTCGATTCTGTAAGGCCCTGGCGAGCTCGTTTTGCCGAGAAGACAATACTGAGGCTTAGCGCGTAAGCTACAAGGTTGTTGCTCTGGCCAACGAGATAAAAAAAATAAAAAACAATTTTAAAAAAAGAACAAAAATGTATTTTAAATGATGCATGATTATTTACAGTCAGCTAGCGTAGCTGCCCCACAATCGTGAGGAGCCTATCACATACAGCCGTCCCACCCCGCCCCCCTCGTCCCGGGTGGTCGCTGTCCGATGGTTTTGGGGTGCTGAAACAAACTGAACCGTTGTTTGATTTTGACAATGTATTTCACAAAAATGTGATAGTAAATGGCCAGGATGAACTAAGACATGCAGTCTAGGCCTATACCTGAATGATGGCTTGTGTAGTGTTCCTTGTATTTGAGAAACTAGTCTGCCTATCCAGCGGTGCTTGCCTGATGGCCCGCCATTCTGAAGTCACGTGGTTTACTCACTTTCTCGCCCCCTCCACCCCCTCACTCCCCCCCCTTTCTCTCTCTCTCTCTAGTGAGTGACAGCTGTTTTAGGAATCTTGCAGAGGACCGTAGTGGCGTCAACTTGAAAGACCTGGTCCATGACCCGTCACTGTGAGTGTCCTGACACACACACACACATTCAAAGCTTCCACATGCTCATCCATACACTCTCATATTCTTTACACTCATATGGAGAGGAAGACGGCTGAGGTGGTGGGGGGGAGGAGGGCATGAGGGAAAAGGAAGTGGGGGAGGAGAGATTTCCTAGATCTGCACAGCTGGAATGCAGCGCTTGACAAGAACCTCTCTCCTCACACAAATACTAAAACAGACAAACTCACATGCATTCTCTCTCTCTCTCTCTCTCTCTCTCTCTCTCTCCCTCTCTCTCTTCCTCTCTCCCTCCCTCTTTTATTTTCTCTGAAGCTAAAATTAAACCTCTTTCATTTCTATCCTTTTTTTCTGAAGGCTGGGAGGCGTCATATCAGCCTATAAAATAGTTCCTGATGAAATAGATGAGATTAAGGTGAGTCTGTCTGACTCTGTCTCTCTCTGTCTGTCTCTCTCTGTCATGCACTCTATCTAACTCTTTGACCTTGAAATACCATCTAACATTTACTTACATTTAACCTAGCATCGCGAGTCCCCTGTGGCCAAATATCTCACAGACTACCCTGTATATCTTCCGTCACGTGTGCTAATTTCACACAAGGTGTTAGTATTCTGGGATGTTATTAGTGTGTGTGTGTGTAACTGTGTGTCTGTGTTGTGTTGTCTAGGAGACGCTTTTGGACTGGTGTGATGAGATGGAGCTAAACCTGGTCCTGACCACTGGGGGCACCGGCTTCGCTCCTCGAGATGTCACACCCGAGGTGTGTGTGTCAGTTGTGTGTTTGTATGTAGAGTGGAGCGTCCCTATTTTATCTATCATATGTTATACTATATTGTATAGCACTAGTATTTAATTAGATTTTGTCGTACATTTTCTACATTTTTATTTTGTTCCTTATGTTGAAATGTTCGCTGTATGCACCTGCCCACCAAAGTAAATTCCTTGTTTGTGATCGCTACTTGGCGATTAAAACATGATTCTGATTCTGTGGCGCCTGAGTGCAGGTATGTGTTACGTGTGTGTGTTTGATATGGTGCACTGTGCTGTCCGACAGGCCACCAGGGAGGTGATAGAGCGCGAGGCTCCAGGGATGGCTCTGGCAATGCTCATGGGCTCTCTCAACGTCACGCCTCTCGGCATGCTGTCCAGGTAAAACAAACACACTCACTCACACACCCACTTGCACACAGACACATTTGAGTCTGTGCCACATTGTAGTCAGAGCCACCCGACTTCCCTGACACACACAGCTGCTATTTTGTCCGTGTAGTCCGAGATCACACTCTGTGTTTCTCTGCAGGCCAGTGTGTGGGATCAGGGGGAAAACCCTCGTCATCAACCTGCCGGGCAGCAAGAAGGGCTCTCAGGTAAGACCACCTCTCTGTGTGTGTGTGGAACCTCACCTCTCATAGCTACCCCCAAAAACATGCCTGCATAATTCTGTGTGTGTGTGTGTGTGTGTGGTGTGTGAAGGAGTGTTTCCAGTTCATCCTGCCGGCCCTCCCCCACGCCATCGACCTGCTGCGTGACGCGATCGTGAAGGTGAAGGACGTCCACGACGCTCTGCAAGACCTCCCCTCCCCCCCCTCCCCCACTGTCCCCTCCGCTCCGCCACTCCCCCCCGCGCCACACCAAGGACTGCGGGGTGCAGTGTGAGGAAGAGGAGGAGGAGGAGAGGAAGAGCAACAGTCTGACCTCCAACCACCTTGGCTCCTCCCACATCACCGCGGCCGCCATCGCTGCCAAGGTAACACCTGGACAGGACCCACCGACCGCCGCTTGTCGGCCACCAGCTGGTCTGTTTTCATGCATTGCAGTTCCCTCCTTGTATCCAGTAATCTCCCCCTTCTGGGGTTTTAATGTCTGTGTCTGTAGCCCTTCCTGTACATCCTGATGTCTGTGTTTACCTGTTTGTTTGTGTGGAGTGTTGTGGTGTGTGTGTGTGATGTCTATGCACATGCATGTGTGAGTGTGTTTGTTTGTGCTCCATCCTGTTGACCCTGTGTCATATTCATCATCAGAGGGGGACGCCACCCCCCAACCACGCTGTTGTCATGGCGAAAGGTGGGCACTACCTGCCTGGCCACACACCTGTCCCGACACATTTCACCTGTTCCTGTGGCGACCCCCCGGTAAGGCCTGCCCACCCCACTCTCCTCACACTGCCTTCCCCCTTTCATTGATCCTCACAGACCACCCCTCCTCCTGTTATTGGTCTCTTCCAACTTTCATCTAGTAGTATGTAAGAATTAAAGAGATGTGCTGATGGACAGGTAGATTTATATTCACTTATTTACACATTTTCATGTGAGCATAGTGTGTGTTTTAGAACTAACCACTCCCTCCATTTTTTTCCCCACTGTCTCCCTCGTCACTTGTGTGTGTGTGTGTGTGTGTGTGTGTTTGTGTTGTGTGTGTGTGTGTGTGTGTTTGTGTGTGCGTGTGTGTGTTTGTGTGTGTGTGTGTGTGTGTGTTTGTGGTGTGTGTGTGTGTGTGTTAGATCCCTGACGCCATCATCTCGCGGGGTGTCCAGGCTCGGGACACTGCGTCTCTCAGCACCACCCCCTCAGAGTCTCCACGTGCCCAGGCCACCTCCCGTCTCTCCACTGCCTCCTGCCCCACCCCCAAGGTAATACCCCCCCTACCCTCCTCCTCACCCCCACCCTGCCCCACCCCCAAGGTAATACCCTCCTCCTCACCCCCACCCCACGGTAATACCCCTCTCCTACCCTCCTCCTCTACCCTGCCCCACCCACAAGGTAATGCCCCATCCTACCCTACTCACCCCCATCCTGCCCCCTCCCCAAAGGTAATACCCTCCCATACACCCCTCCTTACAAACTCCCCCACTATTCCCAGGCCCCTCCTCCCCCAGGACCCCCCCTCCCACCTCTCATCCCAGCTCACAATCTTCATCCTCTCTCCAGGCTTGGACAAGGTACCTGTCTGCAGACAGGCAGTTCTTCATCCTTCTCTTCCATCTCTCTCTCTCTCTCTCTCTCTCTCTCTCTCTCTCTCTCTCTCTCTCTCTCTCTCTCTCTCTCACCTCCTCTATCGCTTTCCGACTCCTCTTATTTCTTTACTCCATCCTACATGCTTCTCTTCTCTTTCCTCTGGCTCACTGCGCCCTCTACGCTCTATGTGTAAATGTGTCTGTGTGTTTGTGCGCGCGCACATTTGCTTGTGTGTGTGTGTGGGAGTCCTACTCTCAGTCAGAAGACAGCACGATGGTAAGAGAGCCTCTCAGCCTCCCGGGTATTTGGGGGGAATTAGATTGTGTGTGCGTGTGCATATTTGACAGTTCTTTGTGTGTGTGTGTTGTAGTGTTCGCTAGATGTCTTTTGTAAGGGTAGTGGGCTTTGTTGGCTTGTTAGCATCTTAGTTGTGGTACTTGTCTATCTTCACAATGTACGATGGTTTTGCTATTAGCCAAGATGCTAGACGATGATGGTTGAGTTAGCTAGCGGTGTTAAGATTGCTGTCCTAGCTGTGGATGCTAGCTAGCTGCAATGCTGAGGTGGTTACATAAAGACTCGTATGTTCAGTGGGAACAGGGAGATGCTGGTCAGGGAGGTGCTGACAGACACAAGTTAAACGTAGTTTACTTATATTTAAGGGATCCCGAAGTACATAAAAAAACATACATTTCATAACCTCTGCGTGGGCTTGCTTGTGTTTAAATGTGGTGTGAATGTGTGCGTGTTTAGGTGTTGGTGTGTGTGTTTCTTTTTCTGTGTGTGCATGTGTATGCATTAGTATGTCTTTCTAAGTCTGGGTGTGTGTGCGCGTGCGGGCATGTGTGTGTGTGTGTTAACCCTGTTCTCTCTCTCTCTCCCTCGCCCCCCAGGCGCGGCTCCCCTCTTCCTGCTCATCCACTTATAGTAATTCACAGGTACTCCAGCATGCTCTGTATCCATGGCAACCACCTCACACCCCATCGTCACCCTCACCTGTTCCCGCCCTCCCTCCCACCCTCCCACCCACCCTCTCTCCCTTCTTTACTAACCTCTCCTTTCCCATCCCTCTTCTCCTCCTCTCACCACTTTTGCACCTCCTCCTGTCTTAACCCTGTACCCCCTTCCTCCTCTCCCTTCCTCCTCTCCCCTCCTCCTCTCTCCTCTCCTCACCCCCTCAGAGTCTATCCCTCCCTCCCACCTGTTTAGTCATGGGGAGCCTGTGCTGAGTTCTGCTGATGTTTTTATTTGCTTTCTCATCTCTCTTGCTTTAACATCTTGCAGTTCACTTCCTGGTCACTGAGTTTAAACAGCTTCTGATTGGACCTCCTCAACATTCTGATCAGGAAGCAGGTATGATAGAGACAGGGAGATAGGGAGAGGGGGAAGAGAAGTGAAGGAATCCATGTTAATCTGTTGCAACTGTCTCGAGCCGTGAGCTGAGCCCCACCACTCACGCACAGATATGCAGCATTCTAGAATGGTCAGTGTCATAGCATTCTAGAACCCATTGTAGAATGGTTCAGTGTGATAGAAACAGTGATGCTACGGGGTCAACTGGTAAAGGCTTCATCTCTGTGGCTTCCTGTCTCTTCATCCCTCATCTTCAACTGACAGCAATGGTAGTGTGTGTGTGTGCGTGCGAGCGAGCGAGTGTATGTATGTGTGTGTGCATGTGTGTGTGTCAGGTGAGTTACTATCCTGTGGCTTTCTCCAGGCCTCCAGGAGAGAGTTCAGGGCTCACCTTGATGAGGTCATCAGGCTCAAGGCCAGGTACTCTACCCTGGACCAGGTAAACCTCCCTCCCTCCTCCATTCCTCCCTCCCCTCCCCCTCCTCTCCTCTCTGTTTGCTCCACACCTCCCTCCCTCCTTTCTCCATGCATCCCGTCCTCCTTACATCTCTCACTGGCTTCTCCATCCATCCATCCCTCCTCTACCTCTCCACCCCTCTTCCCATCTACTTCTCCCGTTGTCCCTCCTCCACCCATCCCTTTGTCCCCTCCCTCCACCCACCCTTTTCATTTACCAGGATAACTCTGCCAGACTTACACACCTGTGTGTGTTTGAGAGAGAGTGTGTGTGTGTGTGTGTGTAGTTGTGGCTGTGTGGTTCCTGATAGCAGCACTGTGTGTGCCGACAGGAAGGGTCTAGTGGGGCCTGTTGAGCTGAGCAAAGCAGGAAGGAATAATGAAAGTGTACTAATGGAGACTATAGGCGTCCTTAGAGCTGTCAGTTGGGTCTGGGGGTGAAGCTTTTCTGTTACTGGGCCTTTTGTGTGTGTGCGTGCGTGTGTGCGTGTGTGTGTGTGCAGGGGCGTGGCCTGCGTGTGTCTGTGCGCACTTCTTCTTCTCTGCTTTAGGCAAATTTCTATCTCAACTTCCTGACTGACTTCTGACTCTCTCTCTCTCTCTCTCTCCTCCTCACTCCCTCTCTCCTGTCTGCGGTTGGGACGGGGATGGAAGGGTGGTCAGGATCCTCCAAGGTCTCTAGCTGGATGGCTGTTGTAGTCATAGTGATGATCTCCTTTCATCCATCTCTCTCTTCCCCTCTCCCTCAATTCTTTTCTCTCTCTAGGTTCAGTCACGTTGTGGCAGCAAGGAGAACATTCTTAGAGCCAGTAAGTAACTGTGAGATACTTGTGTGAGTAATAGGTGTATGTGACATTTGTGGGGATGTGTTTGTGTGTGGGTTTATGTGTGTGTAATGTTTTTGTGTGTGTTTTACGTGTGTGTGTGTTCAGGCCACAGCGCGGTGGACATCAGTAAGGTGGCGAGGCGTCACCGCATGTCTCCGTTCCCCCTCACCTCCATGGATAAGGCCTTTATCACTGTGCTGGAGATGACCCCTGTACTGGGCACCGAGATCATCAACTACCGAGGTAATAGACAGATGTGTGCACACACACACACACACACACTCCGGACTGCACTTACACACATTAACACTCTACACAAACCAACCATCATCAAACCAGAGAGGTTATATACTCACGCACACTCACTCACACACACACGCACACACTCACTCTCACACACACACACACACACTCACTCTCACACACACATACAAGCGTGTCATGCCTGTACTTCCATCATGTCTCCAGTCATCACCTATCAGCATCCCTGTCTCCATGGTTACCGTCTGTCTCCTTGGTTTGAAGAGGATGATATCACGATGATGATGACAGTGGTGATGATGATGGTTAAGATGCAGTAGCCCTCGACCCCTAACGTGTGTATGCCCTATCCCTGAACCCTGACCCTCCACTTGCTAGCTGCAGAAGTTGCCCCTCCCCCTCGTAAGTCTGTTTGGGCTCCGAAGGGTGTGGCCTGGAGACAGACTCCTCCCCTCCCTGTCACAGCAACACAGACTCACAGGAGGGCTGGTGCCACCATTACCATGGCTACGGGTCTAGCAACCGGCCTGGCAACTGGCTTGGGCCCCTGGCAGCACCCAGGTCAGTGCTCGCCCCCCTCCACCTGCACGGCTGAACCCCGGGGGGTCACAGCAGGGCCATGTCACCTCCAGGCCAGAGGGGGCGCTGTCACACAAGTGGACCAGACCATAGTGATGGCTGCTGCTGCTACTGCTGCATGGGACACTTGACATGCATGTGGATCAGAGAATAAGAGAGAGCCCTGACCCCTGACCCTAGGCCATCCCAGGAGTACATGGAGGGTTTGAACCAGACAAGACGTTCAGCAGGCCAGTGTTTGGTTTCATTAGCTTCCGTCATCGGTAAGGACTGTGTGTAAGACAGTCTTAGTGTGTGTGTCTTTGTCCCAGTGTAGTATCGTGTGTGTGTGTCCCAGTGTAGTATCATGCGTGTGTGTCCCAGTGTAGTATCATGTGTGGGTGTCCCAGTGTAGTATCATGTGTGTGTGTGTGTACGTATCAGTGTGGGCTGCTCATTTCAGCAGCCACTCATCATCATCTTGGGCTGCTGTGGCATGGCTCATCATCAACATACAGAAAACACACACACACACACAGTCGTACACAGACACACACGCACACACACACACACACACACACACACACACACACAGTCGTAACACACACACACACACACAGCACACACCGCCAGCATGCAGATGCCATTCTCGGTTGTCTTTACATACTGAATGAATCCTCTTGCTGTTTCCTGTTTCCTGTCCAGATGGGATGGGGCGGGTCCTGGCTCAGGATGTTTACGCCAAAGACAACCTCCCTCCCTTCCCCTGCTTCTGTGAAGGACGGCTACGCTGTCCGAGGTGAGACAGACAGACAGACAGACAGAGAGACGGACTGACGGACAGAGAGACGAACGTTCACATCAACAGCCACTACGGACAGTCACAGTGCAGTTTAAAAGAGTTTATTGAGGTGATGGTGTGTGTGCGTGTGTGTTCCAGCTGCGGACGGCCCGGGAGACCGCTTCATCATGGGGGAGTCCCAGGCAGGCCAGCAGCCCAGCCACACGGTGATGCCAGGCCAGGTGATGAGGGTCACCACCGGGGCTCCTATCCCCTGCGGGGCGGACGCCGTGGTGCAGGTGGAGGACACGGAACTGCTCAGGGAGTCCGAGGATGTGAGTCTTCCCCCCTCTCTCCCTCTCTCCCCGTCTCCCCACCCTCCAGTCACTCCTTCATCTGTCCCTCCTCTGTCTGGGGATGGCCTTCTCGCTCTCTCTCTCTCTCTCTCTCTCTCTGTCGGTCTCTCCTGACGTTCTTTCTGCCAGAGTCCCTCCGTTTTCTCTGACAGGGGGTTTGGGTGTGCTTGTTTTAGGGCACAGAGGAGCTGGAGGTGAGGATCCTGGTGCAGGCGCGCCCTGGCCAAGACATCAGGTAAACGTGACCTAACTCTCCTCCCTTTCTGGATGCCATCACACGTACCACGAAGGCCCCGGAGGGCTGGAAGCTCGAAAGGCACACTGTTGGGTTATAGGTTCAAATCCCACTAAGACAATACAGACTACACGATACTTACTAACTAAAGATCTTAGGTAGTAAAGTGTCTGTGAAATTGCTGTGGATTGCCTGTGTTCTGAGTGCTTCTCTGCTACCCCCTACAGGCCCATCGGTCATGACATCAAGCGGGGGGAGTGCGTGCTGTCTAAGGGAACCCACATGGGGCCTTCAGAGATCGGTCTGTTGGCCACCGTGGGGGTCACCGAGGTGGAGGTGCAGAAATTCCCTGTGGTGGCTGTCATGTCAACTGGCAACGAGGTGAGCGGGAAACCACACACACACACACACAACACACACAGACACACACACGTGGTGTCTGTGCGAAACAGATAACCGTGTGTGTTTGTGTGGGCCCGTGTAGCTGTTGAACCCAGAAGATGACCTCCACCCCGGAAAGATCCGAGACAGCAACAGATCCACTCTGTTGGCGACCATCCAGGAACATGGCTACCCTACCATCAACCTGGGCATCGTAGGAGACAAGTAAACACCCCAGAATTACTCCGTAACCATGAATACCTCACTAACCCTCCCCAAGCTGCTCTGAGTACTACAATAGAAGCTCTCTGGGATGACTTTGTGTTCGGGATGAGGTCATCAGGATGACTCCCTGTGCAGGATCTATCTTGAGTACTTCACGATTTAGACCACAACGTCAACAAGTTCCTATTGTGTTGGACCAGCAGGAGTGGGTTGTAGACTGAATGGCCTGTGAGGTGGCTGTATGTGTAACGGATCTATCCCCGCCTCCTCCACAGCCCAGACGATCTTCTCAACGCACTGAACGAGGGCATCAGTCGCGCTGACGTCATCATCACCTCAGGGGGCGTGTCCATGGGGGAGAAGGTGAGGACCCCAATGCTGCGTGGGGGTGGAGGGGTGTGTCAGGGGTGGATGTGTGTGTGGGTGTGGGTACTTTGTTCGAGAAACTGTGTGTATATATGTTTGTTTGTGTGTGTGTGTGTATGTGTTGCAGGACTACCTGAAGCAGGTGCTGGACATCGACCTCCATGCCCACATCCACTTTGGACGGGTCTTCATGAAGCCAGGGTGAGACATGTAGGGGAGACAGGGGAACGAGTTAGGGCTGTTAGCAGAGGGGATGCATGTTCTGACTGTCTCCTATCTCTTAACAGCCTCCCTACCACATTTGCCACGGTTGACATCGACGGTGCACGGAAACTCATTTTCGCTTTGCCAGGTTGGTATTCTGGACGTCTAGACCCTTACCCATTTCCTGTCCTCAACCCTACCTCATCCTTTACCTTAACCTTCACTAACCTACCCGTCAACCCTCCCTTACCTCGACCCTCCCTCAATCTCAGCCCCCATCTCCAGCCTGCAGGCCTTCCTCCCCGCCAGGCCTCCTTCCTGTCTTCCAGCCACCCCATGGTCCCCCTATCCAGGGTTATTATATACCTTCCTACCACCCGTGGCCCAAGCCCATATCAGGCCCTCCCCTGCCCAGCTCTACCCCTGTATTGAACACAGTCCAGAGCCCTTGTGTGTGGAGGCCACCCTGTCACCAAGGCATGTGCCTGTCGTGTCTGAGAGCCCCATTGTGGAGCTGCACTGGAGAGCCCACTGTTGAGCCTTGCTGTGGAGCTGCACTGTAGAGCCCACTGTTGAGCCTCAGTGTGGAGCTGCACTGTAAAGCCCACTGTTGAGCCTTGCTGTGGTGTTACACGGTAGAGCCTCAGTGTGGAGCTCCACTCTAGCTGGTCTTCTGTCCTGGCTGAGACCAGGCTGAGGTGACTAGTGTGTTTGTTCCTCCAAGGTAATTTCACCTTCAGAGACACAGGCGCCGCCCTGGTGGAGGCGGTGCATCTGAGCGACACCGAGGCCAGCAGACAGCCCGTCCCACCGCCACCGCGCGGAAGTAGGTGCCCCTGGTTGTACAGCATCCTCCACCCTCAGACAAACCTCCACCCAACCTTAGTCAAACCTCAGACAAACCTCCACCAGCCTTAGTCAAACCTCAGACAGACCTCAATTAAACCTCCAACCTCAACCTAAGACCAACCTCAACCCCAACCATCAACTCAACCCACCCCAAACCCAACCTCAGTCAGACCTTAATCAAATCTATGACTACTTCAACTGAAAACAAACTTAAACTAACCTCTACCAATCCTTGCACAATTTGTGTCTGGAAAAAGTTTATGTGGAAACATTGTCTTCCCACCTCTCCCCTTTTCTCTGTCTGTCTCTCTCTCTTTACCTCCCTCTCTCTCTTCTCCCTCCTCCTCTCTCTCTCTCTCTCTCTCTCTCTCTCTCTCTCTCTCTCTCAGGTAACCCTGTGTCAGCGGTGGTCACCTGTAACCTGTTTGTGATTCCTGCCCTGAGGAAGATGCAGGGTATCCTGGATCCTCGGCCAACTATCATCAAGGCCAGGGTGAGAACTAACCCACTGAGCTGTGAGCTGTGAGCTGTGAGCTGTGATGTATGGTGAACGAAAACAAAATACCACAGTGTAATAATTACATCTCAAATCCTCAACTAGCTGTAGATGTTTGACTCATTTGACCGTTTGAGTGTGGACAGTAAGTCCATTAGGACATAGCTGTAGTTGTATGAGGGACATGAGGGGAGAAACAGTAATGAAGGACAGGAAATGCTGCCCCTCCGGCTTGTTTTCTAGCCGTGGAAATGTAATGATGTCATCAGGGTGTAGTGATGTCATCAGGGTGCGCCGTGTTGTGTCTGTCATGCAGTTGTCTTGTGACGTGAAGCTGGATCCTCGTCCAGAGTACCACCGCTGCATTCTCACCTGGCATCACCAGGAGCCCCTGCCCTGGGCACAGAGTACAGGTAGGACACACCACACACACTACACACACACGTACATCACACACAACACACACTACACACACACGTACATCACACACACACACACTACACACACACACACACACACACACACACACGTACACACACACACACACTACACACACACACACACACACACACGTACATCACACACACACACACACACACACACACACTACACACACACGTACATCACACACACACACACACTACACACACACACACACACACACTACACACACACGTACATCACACACACACACACACTTTATGCACACACAATTCCCATAAACATGTACACACACACACACACACTCACGTGACAATGTTCCATCGCCCGTCCCCTAGGTAACCAGATGAGTAGCCGCCTGATGAGCATGCGCAGCGCCAACGGCCTGCTGATGTTGCCCCCGAAGACGGAGCAGTACGTCGAGCTGCACAAGGGGGAGGTGGTGGACGTCATGGTGATTGGCCGGCTATGATGTCACTTTCTGGACGGAGCAGCGCTGCATGTTCACATATCATCAAACTATCCCATTAATATGCAATGGCACAGCTAGTTTGTACTGAACTGGGATATCGACTTCTCAAATCACAAAGAATACTATAGGAGTACATTTATCAATCTCAATGTGAAGAAGAAAAAAAAGAATCATTGTATTTACAAGACAGAAAAAATATGAGCTTTTGAAGTGAAGAATATATGAAATATAAGAGATTTATTCTGTATTATATCCTTGTTATAATTATCATGATTATTATATTTAATTATTATGGTTATTGATATTATCATTATATTATATTATCAACTGTGTTCTCTTTCCTCCCATTTGCTTTGTGTGTTCAGTGCTAGCCCCTCACTTTCCTGTTAGCTGTAGCAGTAGAGCTCCTCTGGAGATGCCCATTTCCTCTCCCGGCAGGATATGATGTCAGAACATTGCTCTGGCAGGAGAGGAGGGCTGTATCATCCTTATGGTGCAATTAGGTGACATATTTTCCCTCTAGTGCTTCTATGCCTCATATCTCCCTCATTTAATCTCCATAAGGGCTTTATAGCCAGCTTCGCTTGTTGTTCCTGTGAGTCGTGTTTATGTGCGCGGTGCCAAATGTGCAGGCATGGGCAAGGTAGTGGGGTTATCCGGTCACTACAGCTGACCTATCCTCCAGCTTCCTACCACCTCACCTGCCTATTTGCCCTGACCCCATCTACTACCCCACTTGCCCCCATCTATTACCCCACCAGCTCACCCACCCACCCAGAGGCTGGGGAGACAGGAGAAAACGTTCTCTTTCATTACTTTCATCTTTCAGAAGGGAGAACCAGCTTATTTAAGTGCGGACTGCCTTTTTAACAACTGTTTAAAACAATGTACAGAAAAAGAGTAATATTGTACAGAAATGCGACCAGCACTCTTATGTAAGACATTATCAAAGCAATGAGAGGTCATTGAAGAACTCTGTACTATAAAATTTTCTGTAATGATGAAATTGAAATTAATAATAAAAAAACAATCCTTGATCATTATGTAAAACGATCGTTATCATTTATTTCTTAAGAATAATTTTAAATGTATGAGTTTTGACCTTTCTCTTCACCCTCTCTAACAATATATCTTATTGGCCGTTCCCGACATTCTGTCCCTGGCATCATCCAATAGCTAAGCATGTTCCATGTAGGAACTGTGGCGCTGTGGAGTCGCTGTGAGACCCGTCTCATCCCAGCTTCGAGTTGGGAGTGACAAGCGACGGAAGGGAGAGAATTTGGAGTAGCAATATTGTGGTACAAAGTTTGCCACATCATTTTATGAATTAGGTAAGGTTTTTGCCGACTAACTCTATCAAAACATATGAGATTATATTGGATACGCCCTAAAGGAAAATTTAAACTAGAACGTTACGAGAGTGAGTGAGTATGTCGCCTGTTTCTGTGAATGTTGAACTGGCATTGTCTGCAACAGGTTGTCAGGAAGGCTAGGGAGCTAGCTAATAGCTAGCTTGCTAGTTTACGTTATTATGCAATTCATACAACGTGTGTAATGGTAAACTGTAGGAAATGTTTGCGTGGGCGGTACTAAGTTTCGGGAGATCAAAGTTTATATGTTAACCTGTTGTAAAGATCATTTTACGTGTACGTAGCTTGCTAGTCTAATCACAACAGCGTCCACTTGAAAAGTCACGGGAGGTCCCTGTCACACTGCGTTGACCACCCCAGCGGAAAATGTCGCAATTTTTGTTTTGCCGTGCCTTATTATACTGCTGTTGCCTGTCACGGCATGCCTATTAGCTCTTTGCTAAGCTCGACTTGTTGCATGTCTGAATAGTGTCTGATGTCTCTGTAATCTACCAACCATACCAGTGAATAGTAGTATACTAGAATCTACTGGCTAACTATCCACTGTACGTTTCTTCATCGTTTGCTCTTCCAAGTTACACACGTACGTGTCAGGGCCCTATATACAGTAGTTGAATGAATTCGTTTAGTTTTGTCGAGCAGTTACAGAATACTATAGGTCGTGTAGGCAACTTGATCAATCTTACGTTTACTAGGCAGTACTGTATGCAAGGTAACTTCCCCCACAACAACAGTTGGTCACACTAACTTGTTAAATTACCGAAAAGAAATCTAACCGTTTACCACACCCCCATCCTAAATTACACACGCTGACGCCCATACTGACACACTCTCTTACACATACCACAAGGAACACAGTCACCCCACATGTACAGTCTTATCATCACCCACAGGACAGGCTGGCTGTGGTTGTCCTCGACAACCTCCTCTCAATCTTATCATTTCCTGTATCTCAGACCTCCCCAGTCAGTGCTAGCTCTGCTTCACAGTGATAACGGGGGTCTGACTGACTCAAATCTTGTCCTTGACAAATTCTTCGGACCTATCTACAAGTCACAGTCAGTGCTCTGTTTGGTACGTTGCGCCTAATCGATCGTATCAGATGACCTGACTCGCTTTGCTATTGTTGTCTTTTTTTTGTCTCTGAGTGTGTGTTGTACAGGCACATGATGTAGATGTTACTATGACCGACCAGACTGCAGTGGTAGCTAGACAGTGAGTGGGAGTGAAGAGCACTATCACCTGGTCAGGGCTGGAGGAGTTATTCTCTTATTCTTGGACTAGAAGTGGTAGAGCAGGGTTGGTCCTCTAACGCCTGGGTGTGGCAGGGGCTGCTGCATGCCACCATGAGGTACGGTCTGTCAGCTGAATGCTCTATACCAGGGTACATACACGGAACTAGATGTTCTCTCTCTCTCTCTCTCTCTCTCTATCTCTCTCTCTCTCTCTCTCTCCTCTCTCTCTTCTCTCATCTCTCTCTCTCTCTCTCTCACTCTCTCTCTCTCACTCTCGCTCTCTCGTTTCAGTCTGCTTGATATCAGTTTCAGACTCTGGCTGAGTGGAGTCAATTTACCTCGGCACTGGCCATTGGCATCCCAGCATGCAACACAGCAGACAGTGTTAATGCAGCGTCTTGCCTCTCGATTTTTTGGGCGTGCATTATTCACAGAGGCACACACCTACACACAGCCTCATTACATTCTCACTGTCCAATCATATTCCCATATTTCATGTCTTCTTTTTCTGATTCCATCTCTCCTGATTCCCCCTCTCTCTTTGTCTATCTGTCTATCTTAAACGCCCGTTCAACTTCCCTCACTCCTCTGGGTCTACCTCTCTTTCTCCTGTACCCCTCTTAAGGGCAGTTGGAGGTAAAGACGGGACCGAGGTGGGCTTCAGGCCAGTATTCACACAGTGGTTCTGTGTTCTCTCTGAACCTTCTCTCCTCAGGAATGCCCTGTCTGGTTTTACCCACAGGTAGAAGATTCTCACTGCGGTATTCCCATCCTCAGCCCTGCTCCCTGCTGCTATCGCTAGCCTGGTTAGCTGCTACTGTCCTCAGCCTTGCTCCCTGTTACTGGCCTCAACCTTGCTACTTTCCCCAGCCTTGCTCCCTGTTTCTGGCCCCAACCTGGCTACTGGTCCCAGCTCTAGTCCTGCTCCCTGCCTGTGGCCCCAGGCCTCCTCTGCTAGCCTTACTCCTGCTACACGACCAACAAATGGAATGTTGCACGGTGGCTCAGTGGTTAGCACTGTCGCCTCACAGCAAGAAGGTCCCTGGTTCGAACCCCGGTCGTTCCAGGTCCTTTCTGTGTGGAGTTTACATGTTCTCCCCGTGCCTGCGTGGGTTTCCTCCGGGTACTCCGGTTTCCCCCACCATCATAAAGACATGCAGCGTATGAATGTTGAATGAATGTCCAGGTCGCAGTTGTAAATGAGAACTTGTTCTCAACTAGCCTACCTGGCTAAATAAAGGTAAAATAAAAATAAAAATAAACAAAGCCCCTGACTCTGATCACTATTGTCAGGCCCTGGTGCCACATACCTCGCACATCTCACCTGTGTCTAAAGCCTGCAGGGACGGGCTAGGCTTAGCTAGTTTGAGCTTTAGCCTTTGGGGGTTGAGCTACGCTAGGCTAGTCTGAGCTTTGGCATGTAGGGACTGAGGTGAGAATATCTATCTATGGGGAGAGTGTGTCCTGCTGGTTTACACATTAACTCGCTTACCCTTGGTTGCCTTATCTCTGGAGCAAGGTCAGGGTGGTGGTTTACAGATGCTTTATGTGAAATGAGGACTAAACACCACTGTGTACATCAAGGAGGTAAAGCCCTCCTAATGTAGGGTGGACTGTCCTGGATCTGAATGTATCCAGCAGGCCCCTCCCCCTGGTACGCTCTGGTACGTGCCCTGCTCTCAGTGCCCTGGAATCTGCAGTCTCCACTTTGACTCGTGTGTGTGTGTGTGTGTGTGTGTGAGCAAGGTAATGTGCTGTGTGTGTGTGTATGAGAGAGAAACTCCAATGGAATGTTGAGCAGAAGTTGCTAAGGAGATAAGACTGGTCTGGTTCTGCTCCCCCGGTGACAGCCGAGGTTACTCACACACACACGGACATACAAACACAAAACAAACACTGCATCCACTATCATCCAGCCTGATGTGCTTCTGCTGATTGGGTTATTCTAGGTGCTGGATATGAAAATAGTGGAAGAGATAGACTGTGTCTATGAAACAGACGGGTAGGGTTTCTTGGCTAGTCTCGGTGGGAATGAGCTGAAAGGTCATGTGGTCTGTTTTGTTTACATCATAGCTCTTGCTTTAGCCCAGTGGTTCTCTCAACCCCGGTCCCCAGGGACCCCATGTCCTGCATATTTTAGTCGTTTCCCTGCTCTAACACACCTGATTCAAATGAATGGGTTGTTATCAAGCTCATTGGAAGCCTGAAAATGACCATTTGAATTAGGTGCGCTGGAGCAGGGAAACATCTCAAACATACAGGACATCAGACCCAGAAGACCAGGGTTGAACACGGCGGATCTGAAACATGCAGGGCAGGGGTTCCCTGAGGACCAGGGTTGAGAACCACTGCTTTAGCCTGATCAAGCAGCCACACAGAGTGCACAGACTACACAGGCATGGTCTGGATCACTCACTGGCCTCATTTGGTTATGGCCACATGTAATCCAAATACATTTACATTTAGTCATTTAGCAGACGCTCTTATCCAGAGCGACTTAGAGTAAGTACAGGGACATTCCCCCCAGGCAAGTAGGGTGAAGTGCCTTGCCCAAGGACACAACGTCATTTGGCACAGCTGGGAATCGAACTGGCAACCTTCTGATTACTAGCCCGATACCCCAACCTCTCAGCCACCTGACTCCTGCTATAGCATTAATAGCTGAAAGTGTACCTGTGTGCATCACACTGTCTAGGACACAGCAGTAACATGCAGACAACAACAGCAAAACATACCCGCCGGTGTCTAAACTGAAACACCTGCACACACACACTCAAACCGACACACACACACACACACACACACACACACACACACACTCGCCAGTGTGGGGTGGCTAAGCCTCCGAGTGGCAGATGGCCCAGGACAGAAGGAGATGTGTGTTCTGCTGAAGGAGGGCAGGGGTGACGCGTGGTCTTGCCAACCTTGATTAGCTTTATATTCTGTTGTCAGGTGAGTGTGTGTGTGTGTGTAGTTTCAGGTCCTGTAGTCAATGTTCGGTATCGACTGTGGCCATTTGTTGATACTCTAGCCATGTGTTTATACAAGAGAAAACCCCTTCCTCCCAGATAACAGCCCTGTTCCAGCAAGCTGATGTACAGAGATGTACAGTAGCTGTGTGTGTGTGTGTGTGTGTACATGTGTCACACATGTATCTGATGAACTTAATCAGGCTTCTGCTTCAGATTATAATTAGAGCCACAGTGAGCACACGTACCCAGTCCTTCCTGGCAATTACAATAGGTCCTTATGCTGCTTTGCTCTGGAATGCTGTTCCCAGGCAGCCTGGCATTCCTGCCTGCTGCATCATGGGAATTGTCCCTCGTCACAAAGACCGCCCAGGGGAGTGTGTGTGTGTGTGTGTGTGTGCACCAGAGTTTCTGTTCAACAGGCCTGTTCATCAGAGGTGCAATAATATTATCAGCACTCACTGTTGTTGTTGCAACACACTTATGTAGTTGTGTTCCACTCTCCTCCCCTCCTCTCCCCTGAATGAACAGACTGAACAGAATCAGTCTGCTAGTTCACTAGTCAGCCCACTTCTTAAGCCAGTCCACCAGTGCACTTATCAACCACTGAAACAAGACAGCCGGTAAGGCAGTGAGACATGGAACCAGCCATCCAGTAGACTGTGTAGAGTAGCGATTCCCAACCTCTGGGCTGTGGCCCACTAGTGGTCCGCTAGGGTAATACAGGTGGGCTGCCAAACCAAAATGACATTTTGCCTTTAATTCATCATGACCGAAACGCCAATATGAAAAATCTGGAAATAGGGAGAGATCTCCGTGAGGGCAAGTAAAATATAAAAAAAGAAGAAAAAAAAGTAGTTTTTTCAACCTTTTGAAACTGTCGGAGAAAAAAATTCAACCTTTCGAAACTTTTTTTGTTGTGTTTTACAAACCTTTTTGTTGTTGTTGAAAAGCTGGTTCCAGATGGTGTTCCTCCCAGTGGGACAGGCTCTCAGTATGAGGCGGTCGTGGACATGAGGGTACTCTCTCTCTCTCTGTCTGCACCATCCTCCCTCCCCCTCCCAAGTGTGCGCCTGTCTTTGTGTGTTTTTTTCCCCCCTCAAGCTCGGGACCTCCCTCCCGCTGACAAAGCTGTTGTCATGACAACACGTAGGGTCCGTCGCAGCTCGGTAATCTCCTAAGAGCAGAGGGGAGGAGGGAGGAGGGGGGGAAGTGGGAAGAAAGGAATTTGGAAGGACTTGTGGAGGGAAAGATGGACGGCCAAAGGTTATCTGTCGACATCTTCCCACAAGTCAGAGTGACCTGTGTACTCTGCTGGGATTATATGGCTCGTTACTGTACTGTGTCAATAGGAGTGCTACTAGGAGGTTATACAACTACTCTAGTGTGTGTGTGTGCACGCCACCCGTACACGTGTGTGTGTGTGTGTGTAGTTGTGCCTGGTGATTTGAACAGTGTCTCCTGCTGTGTTCCCCAGGTGCTGCGGTGTGCCTCTAGGTGTCATGGCTGACCAGTTCACAGAGCTGCCCTCATAGAGACCCACCTCACCCGGCAACCGTGGACACACACACACACCCCGACCCCTAACAACCACACACACACACACACACACACACACACGCACGACCAAGTCGTCGGGGACTGTGATGACCACATCCCACATGAACGGTCATGTGACTGACTCGGAGAGCGGTCAGGGCTCAGGGGGAGAGGGTCACAGGGAGATGGCGGTGGACTGTCCCAGCGACCTGGGCGCCAGGACTCTGCCGGCGCGGCGCTCCGCCCAGCTGGAGCGTATCCGGCAGCACCAGGAGGACCTGAGGAGGAGGAGGGAGGAGGAGGGCAGGCAGCGGCAGGAGCTGGACCTCAACGCCTCCATGAGGCTCAAGAAGCTGGCCCAGAACCCCAAGGTCGGCATCGACAACCCCACCTTTGACCCCGTGGAGGGGCCCGGGCCGCCCCTCGGCCTGCCCCCCGGCTTGGGCGCGCCCACGCTGCTGGGTGAGTCTCCTGGTGTGGCCCACACTGGTGCAGGGCTGATTCTAGAGGATCTAAAGGATGTTTCTTGGGGGACACTGTTCTCTTATTGGTCGGGGCTGTGTCCTTGCGGGATGTGGTTGGACCCTTGATCAAGGACAGGTAGGAGACTGGAGGAGGGGGGGGTGTTTCTCCCCATTTCCTTCATGTGTGGAGACAGGCTTGTTTTTCTCTTGTATTGCCCCTCGAACAACATTTCCAGGGAGGATTAGGGAATGAGACAGATGCAGACAGGGCAGTTTGCTGTGCATTCCTGCAGTAAAGCTCTCTGAGGGGGTCGTGTCCTGTCAGACCTCTGCTGAGGGCCTGGGAACAAGGAGGAGAGGAGACAGGGGAGAGGGGAGGGGAGGGGGGAGAGAGGAGAGGAGAGGAGAGGGGTGGGTGAGGGGTAGGGGAGGGGAAGAAAGGATAGTGCTGAGGAGAGAGGAGTGTGGGAGGAGAGGAGGAGAGCACTCTGTACAGAAGTCAAGGAAGAGGTGTGAGGAGTGTCTTGAGAGAGGGTGGAGAGAAGTGGCAGGGGGAGGGAGGGAGGGAGGGAAGGGTAAGTTAATTAAAAACTCTTAGAAAACAATGACATTATTATTATAGTCAGTTAGGCGACAGCTCAAGCCTTCCTCCAACTTACTCACACACACACACACACACAAACACACACACACACCGTCAGTCTGTCCTGTAGTCTTGGCTGACATGGTGTGTGAATACAGCAGTGAGATGAGGAGTATGTATTGCAGTTCTATATGTGTAAGCTGTACCTATTGAACCTGTGTGTGTGTGTGCCGCAGAGCTGGAGGAGCTGCTGCTGTCTCTGAAGCAGGTGCAGGGCTGCCTGAGCGACTCCCAGAGCCAGGCCGACATCGAGCTGGTGCTCCAGCTCGTCCAGAAGACAGACTTCCAAAAGGCCGTCAACATCCACAACGCCGTGGCCCAGCACATGAACCGGCCCAGCCCCCCCCTACCCCTTCACCGACCACGCTCTCTCCCTGGCCCAGGAGGTAAGGACCTTCATATCCTCCCTCTGCCCGCCCCACGCCTTCCCCCTCTTACCTCCACCCCCCCCATCACTCCTCCTCATCCTAATGGTCAGTTCTTTAGATTTCTTTAGATTGTTGCTTTTTATCATGAATTAGTGGACATATTTTAAGTGAAGCGTGACAGAAAAGGCAGTGAGAAAGAGTGAGGGGAACACAAGTAGCAAAGGGCCAAAGTCAGGCCGAGAGCCCAGGCCACTGCGGCAAGTTCTCAGCCTACACGGGAGACAGTCACCCAGTGAGCCACCGAGGTGGACAGGCAGTTCTGTCCCAGGGTCCTGGTCTAGGTCGACTCCTCCCTCTCCAGAGAAGATGAGAAGGTTCAGGTTGGCCAGCGCTGCACCAGTAATGAGGCCAGCTACACAACAGCCCCTCTGTTCCGTTAGCCAACAACAACAGCAACCATTGGATGAGCTGATTGTTCTCATTAACGCCGTCAGCCCTGCCAGCATGTCTCTCATCCCAGGAGGGGAATGGAAATAGGATTAGGTTAGTGACTGGGTGAAGTGCTTGGGACTAAACCAAACTTGACCCCAACGTGACCCCTCATCTAAGTGCATAGACAAGCAAGCAGTTTGCTCATCAGTATTTCTGGGTTTGGAATTCTATTGTATTCAATTATAAATACATCTATAGACACCCATACCACTGAAAAGCTCGAGTTATTGTCTATCCAAGTCAGCTTGGTTGAGCGCAACATAAACACATCACCTTGGGTGTTTCTGGTGTGTGTGTCTAACCACCAGTGTGTTCTTCAGGTCCAGTCCATGGTCCTGTCCAGTCAGCACAAGGAGGGGCTAGAGCTCCATTCCCTGCTCACCTCTACACACCTACAGGTGTGTGTGTGTGTGTGTGTGTTCTACATTTGTGTTTGTACAAGCTTGTTTGTGTATGTTTGTGTAACAAAGTAGGGCAGCATACAAACAGTAAGTGTGTGTTCTACATTTGTGTTTGTACAAGCGTGTTTGTGTATTTTACATTTGTGTGTGTGTGTGTGTATAACCACGTGTGTGTTGTCTGCAGGCCGTGCTGCTGGCTCATGACTGCGTGGCGGAGCAGGAGATGCAGCTGGAGCCCGTGACCCCCCCGGGCGGGCCCTGTGAGACCCTCACCCAGTGGGGGGGGGAGACGGTCAAGATCGTCCGCATCGAGAAGGCCAGGGACATCCCCCTGGTGAGCCTCTAAACCCTGGAGCTCACCGCACGTCTCCAGAGCCCTCCTGCCCCGCCCGCGTTTCATCACTGTGTGTGTGTGTGTGTGTGTGTGTGTGTCAGGGCGCCACGGTGAGGAACGACATGGACAGTGTGATCATCAGCCGCATCGTGAAGGGCGGGGCAGCGGAGCGGAGCGGCCTGCTCCACGAGGGAGATGAGATCCTGGAGATCAACGGGGCGGAGATCAGGGGGAAGGACGTCAACGAGGTCTTCGACATCCTGGTGAGACGGGCAGTCAGTAAGACAGGCAGGCAGTCAGTAAGACAGACAGGCAGACGTTCAGCATTGGGTGATGTCTGTCCTTCCTCTAAGCTGTCTGTCTCCCCAGGCGGACATGCACGGGACCCTCACATTCATCCTCATCCCCAGCCCTCAGAGTAAACCTGCTCCTGTTAAAGAGACTGTGGTAAGAACAGCCAGCCACCCTTCTCTCTCCTCCCAGCCTACCCCTCCTCCCGGCCTACCCCTCCTCATCACCTTCCCCTCCTCCCAGCCTACCCCATCCTCCCAGCCTACCCATCCTCCCGGCCTACCCCTCCTCCCGCCTACCCCTCCTCCCAGACCTACCCCTCCTCCAGCCTTCCCCTCCTCCCAGCCTACCCCTCCTCCCAGACTACCCCTCCTCCCAGCCTACCCCTCCTCCAGACCTTCCCCTCCTCCCAGCCTACCCCTCCTCCAGACCTTCCCCTCCTCCCAGCCTACCCCTCCTCCCAGACCTACCCCTCCTCCCAGCCTACCCCTCCTCCAGACCTTCCCCTCCTCCCAGACCTACCCCTCCTCCCAGCCTACCCTCCTCCCAGACCTACCCCCTC
This sequence comes from Mallotus villosus, assembly GCA_903064625.1. NCBI lineage: Eukaryota > Metazoa > Chordata > Actinopteri > Osmeriformes > Salangidae > Mallotus > Mallotus villosus. Next base: position 106,993 of record CAEFZP010002328.1, on the reverse strand, counting down.
CTCCCAGCCTACCCCTCCTCCCAGACCTACCCCTCCTCCCAGACTACCCCTCCTCCCAGCCTACCCCTCCTCCCAGCCTTCCCCTCCTCCAGACCTACCCCTCCTCCTCCTCCCGGCCTGGTCTAACTGTCTCTGTTGTCTCTCCAGGTCCACGTCAAGGCCCACTTTGACTACGACCCATCAGACGACCCCTACGTTCCGTGTCGGGAGCTGGGGCTGTGCTTCCAGAAGGGGGACATCCTCCACATCATCAGCCAGGACGACCCCAACTGGTGGCAGGCCTACAGGGACGGGGATGAAGACAACCAGCCCCTGGCTGGACTGGTGCCCGGTAGGTCTAACTCACATCCATGTAGAAACTGCCTTGTGCAAGCAAGGAGCTGAATCACAGGTCGAAAGATACGATCATTTTTTTGGCCTCTCTCGTTCGTTCGTTCGTCCCTCCCTCCCTCCCTCCATCCCTCCCTCCATCCCTCCCTCCATCCCTCCTTCAGGGAAGAGCTTCCAGCAGCAGAGAGAGGCGATGAAACAGACCATAGAGGAAGACAAGGAGCCAGAGAAGACAGGTGAGTCAGACAGGGTCCCACATGACAAAGGTCCCAGAAACACACAAGCACGGTGTTCACTTTAATCCACACGTGTAGAGTCTATGAATAAACAGTTTGCTCCAGCGTGGCCAGGGCCAATTCTGCTTTAACCTCTGACCTTTGGTCTCCAGGGAAACTGTGGTGCGCCAAGAAGAACAAGAAGAAGAGGAAGAAGCAGTTATTCAACGCCCACAAGAATGACGGTATAAGACTCTGCTTGGCAACCTAAATACCTAATAAATAGACTGCTTTGATGTTTGCCTATCCTCTACGGAACTGGTTTATTTCTGGTCGTTTTATCAAAGCTCCTCGACTTGGCTGTCTGGAGTCCTCATCCTCTCCTCTTTCCTCCACCTCCTCATCTCTCCTCTTTTCTCCCCTCCTACCTCCTCATCTCTCCTCTTTCCTCCCCTCCCACCTCCTCATCCTCTCCTCTTTCCTCCCCTCCCACCTCCTCATCTCTCCTCTTTCCTCCCCTCCCACCTCCTCATCCTCTCCTCTTTCTCCTCCCTCCCACCTCCTCATCTCTCCTCTTTCCTCCCCTCCCACCTCCTCATCTCTCCTCTTTCCTCCCCTCCCCACCTCCTCACCCCCCTCTTTCCTCCCCTCCCACCCTCCTCATCCTCTCCTCTTTCCTCCCCTCCCCACCTCCTCATCTCTCCTCTTTCCTCCCCTCCCACCTCCTCCTCTCTCCTCTTTCCTCCCCTCCCACCTCCTTCTCTCTCCTCTTTCCTCCCCTCCCCACCTCCTCATCTCTCCTCTTTCCTCCCCTCCCACCCTCCTCCTCATCTCTCCTCTTCCTCCCCTCCCACCTCCTCCTCTCTCCTCTTTCCTCCCCTCCCCCCCTCCATCTCTCCTCTTCCTCTCCCATCCTCTCCTCTCCTCCCTCCCCCTCCTCATCTCTCCTCTTTCCTCCCCTCCCACCTCCTCATCTCTCCTCTCCGTCAGACTTCGACAACGAAGAGATTCTCACCTACGAGGAGATGGCACTGTACCACCAGCCAGCCAATCGCAAGCGTCCGATCGCTCTGATTGGTCCGCCCAGCTGTGGTCAGAGCGAGCTGCGGCAGAGGCTGCTGTCCAGCGAGCCCGAGAGATTCGGAGGAGCCGTTCCACGTAAGGCCCCCCCTCTCACACATGACACCATCGACACGTTCATACGCCCACACCTGCTCGTTCTAAAGCAGCAAATACTGTCACTCGTTCTTCACGGAGACACTTTGGGAATGTGCCTTGTGTGTCATGTTGGCCGCGGCAGTGCTGCGTCCGCCCTCGTTGTGTTGTAACATGTGACTGTGGGTGTGTTGCGGGCAGACACCACACGTAGCCGCAGGGACACGGAGGCCCACGGGAGGGACTACCTCTTCGTCTCGCGGCAGGCCTTCGAGGCAGACACCGCGGCAGGAAAGTTTATAGAGTCGGGCGAGTTCGAGAAGAACCTGTACGGAACCAGCAGTGACTCTGTCCGCCAGCTCATCAACACGGGCAAGATCTGCCTGCTCTGTCTGCACACGCAGGTCAGCCTCTCACTCACTCTGTCTCTCACTCTCTATGTCTCTCACTCTCTATGTCTCTCACTCACTCTGTCTCTCTCACTCTCTCACTCACTCTGTCTCTCATTCACTCATGTCTCTCACTCTCTCACTCACTCTGTGTCTCACTCACTGTCTTTCTGTCTCTCACTCACTCTCTCTCTCTCTCTCTCTCACTCTCTCTCTGTCTCAAACTCACTCATTCACAATCTTTCTCTTTCTTACTCTCTCTTTCTAGCTCTCCCTTCCTCTCTCTCTCTCCCTCTCACTCATTCTGTCTCACTCTCTTTTATTTGCTCACTCTGAAATCCTCATATCCAAACACACCTTCACAGCGATGAAAGCTGCCAGCACGTTCATCCTTCTCCCCCTCCATTCCCCTCTCCCTCCAGTCATTGAAGGTGCTGCGTAGTTCCGATCTCAAGCCCTACATCATCTTCATAGCTCCTCCCTCCCAGGAACGCCTGAGAGCTCTGCTGGCCAAGGAGAACAAAAACCCCAAGGTACCACCTTTACGTGTTGATGTCTTTCCTGTGCGTGTGTGTTGTTGACCTAGCCTGTTGCAGTACCAAATGACATCATCCCCCCATCAACCCCGCTCTGCTCCTCTCTCCTCTCCCTAGCCGGAGGAGCTGCGTGACATCATCGAGAAGGCCCGAGAGATGGAGCAGAACTTCGGCCACCTGTTTGATGCGGCCATCGTGAACACAGACCAGGACAAGGCCTTCCAGGAGCTGCTGAGACTCATCAACAAGCTGGACACTGAGCCCCAGTGGGTCCCCTCCTCCTGGCTGCGCTGAGGAGACCCGCACACGCTCTCTCTCACGCTCTCTCTCACTCTCTCTCTCTCACTGTCTTACTCACAGTTAGCTGCAGATTGTCTACCACCAGTGAACCAGACGACAAACATACACTTGTGTATTGGCTTAGCTGATCTCTAGGAAGAAAAAGGCAGAGGATTTTCGTTCTCTGTTTCGCTTCTTTACTTCCTGTTTCTGTTTCACTGAATTAACCAATCACATTCCACCCTTATGGAAAGACTTGGCACTTGGAAGCGGTAGAGTTAGACTGTCTCTCTTCTGCAATTTCTCTGGTAGAACTATTTATGATTGTAAATGTACAGTATCTGTTTTTTAGACCTTTGAGCCTCTAGTGCGCTTACACACACACACAGACACACACAGACGCACACACGTGCACACACACTTACATGCTGGGACCTACTGAATGGACCTACATATACAGTACACCAGTTTCACACACACAAGTGATGTTAAAACACACACACACATACACACATCCTACTCTAAGGTGTGTATTGTGCTTTGTGAAGTAGCAGTCCTATTGATGATGATGATGATGATGATGATGGTGTGACTAGCAGCAGTGTAGCTTATTAAACATCACTGGTCACTTCCCTCAGTACTGCACAGGTTTTTGTCACATCATCACTCTCCAGCTGTTGGTCTCTCTTCTCCACTACATTATGAATGCTGTATGTCTCTCTTCTCCACTACATTATGAATGCTGTATCTTTTACTATGTGATATGTGTGTGTCAGGTCACCTCAGATCAGTGTTTCAATGCGGTTTTATTTGTGATTATCATTATGTCAACGTTTAATACACATCAGCAAGATGAACTTAACCTTAAACAATCTTTAAGGGTTATTAAGAAGTTTAGTTTGTCTAGCGTGTCTTGTTTGTGTTGCTGGCTGGCTGGATGCATGCGTGTGTGTTTGTGTGTTTTGGGTGAGTGTGCTTGCACAGAGGCCGAACTGTTCTCTGAGATTCAGGCAAGTATTATCTCTAGTAGATGACGGTGGAAACAGTTGAAGAATTGTTTCAAGTTACTATTATTATTATTACACAATTTTTATTTTGATAATCACTGTGCATTTAGATTCTGACATTTATATATTTGTAATATTAAAGATAGATATATGAAGTCCAGAAGAATAAACCAATAGGATTGCTCCACTACACTTCCATCCTTCCTATTGGTTCTGGTTGTGAGAAGAGGAGGTGCCTGTTGGCTCCTGTAGGTTCGAATTTGTAACTGGAAGTAGATTAAATGAATGTAAAGTTACTGTATTAAGAATCACCTCTTCCTTTTCAAAATCTGTTTTTGTATGAACTGTAAAACAAATTAAAATCAGATTGATAGAAATGTTGTCAATTGTTTATATTTTTAATGTCTTTCTAATTCAAGATAACCCTTTGATTATTTCTCATTGGATAAGGCTCTGGGATAATATGAAAGAATACATTGAACTAGAGAGGGTATAATTTATGGGGAAAGAAAATATTATCACCTCCAAATCTATTGTTTAAACTAATATCAAACACAAACATTTGGAGAAAGACAATATTTTAAATAACTTCCCTCTGTATGCCTGAGCCTCTTATAGGCTATTAGTTGTATATGGCGGGAACAGTTATCCGTTATCAGCGTGAGAAATACAAGGTGGTGTGTGAGAGCGGGAGAAATTGTTGAAATGCGTGAGACTTGAGAGCACTGGTTGGGACCCAACAGTTGAGAAACGGGCTCTAGAACATTACTGGTACTGTATCGACAATTCTATTCAGTTGTAATAGTTGGTAAGCTAGGCTAGCACTAGCTCCTTCACTGCATCACAACTTACATGCAGTAAATGTCTAAGAGGACACACCATTTGTAAAGTAGACGAACTAACTTGCTGGCTAACAATTACCTACAACAACACAACTGTTAAAACCTTTATGAACGATATTTTAGCTACACACACAGCACAGGAGACTGAGGAGACAGCTAGCTAACTAGCCAGCGACGCTAGCAGCCTGGATTGGAGCTAGGCAACAAGGTGAGAAGACTTGAGGACCGTCTTTCTACAATGGGTGTGTGATGAGCGTGATCGACCGAAGGGTTGTTGCCCCCTGCAGGCCGTCTTGATTGTTCAAAATATTTTCAATCCATATCATTTTGTTTTATATTTTGTTAAGATGACCCAGACCGTGATCATTATCAGCATATTATTGCTAGCGTTGGCTCCGTTTGGAATCACATTTGAAGAAGGTAAGCTAATGTTAGCTGGCTACGCCAACTCAGTTCACAGAGACAGGTCCGTTAAATGGACAGCTGTTTCTACTTGTCTGTGCCACGGATTGCTTTTACTGTCAGTAATATGTGCACTTTAACGGACCATAGATGAGGATGACGGAGAAGAGAAATTCTTCCAGTGTGTGGGAGACATGGAAAAAAGCAATAGGGTGCGTCTGTACCTAGGCTTGGACAACCTGGTAGGTGGACCTTTGGCGCCTCCTGGTGGACTGATACTACCAGTTATCTTACGATAGGAAATATACGGTATTTACTCTTCCTAAACGGATCATTGATCTGTTTGTGTGCAAGGTGGTGGACTGTATGCTTCGTAGGGCTTCAATGTCAAGCGTTCAGTACAGGAACCAGCTCGAGCTCTACACGTCAGCAAACCTGCTACCCACTGTTGAAATTTACAACAGTACCAACACGTTTACATTCACCTTTCACCTTAGCGAGGTAAGACTGACTTATCTTAGACACTGGAGTGTAGTGAGGTCCAGATGTTAATGTGAGAAGGGGAGACTGGGTTACCTGGACAGTAGGCCTACAATAAGGTGTGTTTTCTGATATGTGTGTGTACATCAGGTCGAGTCTAGCTGGCGTGTAAACATCCCCAGAAAAAACTTGACCATCAACACAGGTGACTTTAGTCCCCGTCCTGGAGCTTGTAGTAGCAAATGATATAAATATATACTTTATACAAAGATAGCCAGACTCTATTAGAATAATGATGGCAGGACAGACCCTTTGCATGTTAGGAGAGGGGATACACATTATATCAAGTGACGGCCTGATAAAATGTGTCTCTTATATGTGTCTTAACTTTTGCTAGTAAAGAGCAGACCTCCATATTATCTCAGGTTGTTCATTGTGACCAAAAGAACACAGAAAAAAACACACATGACATTTGGTCACAAAATGCACACACACTGACCAGCCGAAGGGCGTACAAAAAAGCACACCCCACAATTTCCCCCAGAAATTGTACCCTCTATAGTTACACATGTATCACTCCACTTTACACACATTAATGACCGTTACACTGTTATATCATCAATATCAAGTATCTAGCACTAGTCACTTTGTACAAGAAAAGGTTTGTGTTGCTACTGTGGCTTTGTTAACTAACTACGTGTCTCCTGCCCACTGCCCACTCCCACAGTGTCAGCTCCGGTGGATGAGTGGTACGTGGAGTTTAACATGTTCACTGGGATGTCCATGTTCTCACGGCCAGGCTCCGTGCTGGAGCCCCTGAAGGGAACACTCCTGGACATAGCCAGAGGTGGGTACAGGATGCATTTGTAGCCGGTGTGAATCGGTGAAACTCACTCCTCAGGTATGTAATGAGCCACCCGCGTCATTGAATAGCTAGCTTTTCTTTGGCGTAGTTGGTAGTGGTGGCGCTTGGGAAGTCAGAGGTGGTAAGTTCGAATCCCAGTGCGGGACGATTTGCCCGTGACCCTCTGACGGAGCTTGCAAGACCACGTCCGTTACATACCCGTTACACATTCTTCTGAGTAAAGGTTTGGTTCAAACGTGAGGACACACTTTACTTATCACACTCATATGCTAACACTACCTCTGCTCTGCTATTGATGAGCACGTTTTAACAGTCTCTTGATGTATGTTGATGTAGGCATATCCCTTCTGTCTTCCCCTAAACCTACGTCTTGGCCAGAGATGGCAAAACTTGTTTTGGCTTAATCTTATTTAGAAAATATGAGTTTCACCTATAGAAAGAGTATTTTCTGAAAGAAAGAAAAAAATGATGTTGCTTTCTGCCTTGCTCCATAGTAGCTTCATGGACTAGCTTACGTTTGATGTGGGTGTGTTATGTTTCCACAGAACCCATCCTTCAGTGGACCATAGGGGAGGAGTTTTGCGGCTCAGGACATTGTGCCCCGTCTGACGCACATCGTGAAGCTGGAGAGCAGTCAGAGTCCCTGTGCCAGCGATGTGGCTGTGATGGCTCCACTGTTTCCCCCTGGTGGACACACTGGTGAGGGACACGAAGACTCACTACATCATAACTTCATTCAGCAGACTCTTTTATCCAAATCCATGTAAAGGGGAGAGATTTAACATGTGACCCCAGTCTGCAGTCAAACGTTCTACCACTGAGCTAAACCCACCCTCCCTAAACCATCTTATACAGTAGTGTGTGTGTTGATCTTGTTTCACATTTAGTCATATAGTCATTTAGCAGACGCTCTTATCCAGAGCGACTTACAGTAAGTACAGGGACATTCCCCCCGAGGCAAGTAGGGTGAAGTGCCTTGCCCAAGGACACAACGTAATTTGCACGGCCGGGAATCAAACCGGCAACCTTCTGATTAATAGCCCGATTCCCTAACCGCTCAGCCATCTGAGCCCCGTTTCCTGATCTGTGTGTGTGCTGTAGGAGTGATCTTAAGCGTAACCAGGTCGGCGTTCACCTCTGAAGCTCGCTGGTTCAATGTGACTCGTACTCTCTGCGGCCTCATCAACGAAGGTACCACACACAGCTCAGCAGAAACCTCACTGTGTTACTTTAAAGGTCACGTGAGTTCTTCCTCCCCAGAAACTGACCGTGTGTGTGTGTGTGTGTGTTTCCAGTGTGTGTATCAGGCTGTGTGGGTATCTCCATCGTGGACCTGATGCTGACCAACACCCATCTCTTCCTGCTGACCAACAGAGGTCTCTTCATCAGCCAAGACCTTCTGTCCCCTGCCACCGGACCCCTTAATGTACTACACACACAAACACACACACACACACACACACACACATACACACACACACACACACACACACACATACACACACACACACACACATGCATGTTCATGGATATTCATGCGGTCTCTGTTTTTTCCAGTTCACTCTGCTGTTTCTGCCTGCCCTGGCTCAGGTCAGTGGAGTCAAACAAAAGTAGAGTCAAATTGAGTGATCGTGTGGTATCGTCTGGTACTGATACATCTGTCTCTGGTCTTCTGCGCCCTCCCCCCCTCTCTATATCTTCTCTCCTTCCTGCCTCTCCTTCTCTCCCTCCTTGTCTCTCTCTCTCCCTCCTTCCTCTCCTTCTCTCCCTCCTTGTCTCTCTCTCTATATCTTCCCTCCTGCCTCTCCTTCTCTCCCTCCTTGTCTCTCTCTCTCTCCCCTCCCTCCTTGTCTCTCCTTCTCTCCCTCCTCGTCTCTCTCTCCCTCCTTGTCTCTCCTTCTCTCCCTCCTCGTCTCTCTCTCTCCCTCCTTGTCTCTCCTTCTCTCCCTCCTCGTCTCTCTCTCTCTCCCTCCTGCCTCTCCTTCTCTCCCTCCTCGTCTCTCTCTCTCCCTTCGCCTCTCCTTCTCTCCCTCCTCGTCTCTCTCTCCCTCCTGTCTCTCCTTCTCTCCCTCCTTGTCTCTCTCTGTCCTTTCCTCTGTGGTGTTCTCCAGATGGATTACTCCTCCACCACCATGTGGTACTCCTCTCAGTGTGGCACGGATCGCTTATACTTCAACGGTACCCTCAGTGTCTACCTACATGATCATCTTAGCTACATGATCACCTTATCTACGTGATCACCTGATCTACGTGATCACCTTATCTACGTGATCACCTTATCTACGTGATCACCTGATCTACGTGATCACCTGATCTACGTGATCACCTTATCTACGTGATCACCTTATCTACGCGATCACCTTATCTACGTGAACACCTTATCTACGTGATCACCTGATCTACGTGATCACCTGATCTACGTTGTGTGCCCCACCTCACCTTCTTCATCTGATTCTCTGTTTGATTAGATGATGTCATCAGTCTGATAAACAACGAGGGAGAAGGAGAGAACCTGGTAGGGAGACGGGATCTTCACGTCTGACTGCCAGACACCCCCCAGTGTGTGTGAGCTCACTGGAGTGTGTGTGTGTGTGTGTGTGTGTGTGTGTGTGTGTGTGTGTGTGTGTGTGTGTGTGTGTGTGTAGAACTCCAGGTGTGTGTACAGTGAGTATCCGTTTCAAGAATGGTTTATCTGCCGGGCGTCGAATGCCGAGCTGAAGAAGAACTCCAACCATCGCTACCTGTCCTTTCTCCACGACCGCCACCAGAATACCGATCTGCTGCTCTCCTACACAGAGGTTAGCCCCCCTGCACGCACACACGCTCACACACACACACACATGCATACACATGCACATACACATGCACATACACAGACTGACTGAAACCCTTTTTTCTGGTTTCCCATAGGAAACCGGTGCCATGGTTTCCGTCTTTGAGTCCGACCCTTTTCCGACTCGTACCAAGTTCCCTCCAGTGCAGATCCGTTTCGT
>CAEFZP010002328.1:5000-95000 GCA_903064625.1 Mallotus villosus | reverse complement strand
GTGAGACGGTTAAAGGAATATTCCACTCAAAATGAGACCTGATGATATGTGGTTCACTTTGGATGTAAAGGTATGTTCTTCTCTGTCTGTCTGTCTGTCTGTCTGTCTGTCTGTCTGTCTGTCTGTCTGTCTGTCTGTCTGTCTGTCTGTCTGTCTGTCTGTCTCGGCCTCTTAGATCCAGCTCTTGCCTTTAACTCCAGTCATATTGGTAAGACGGTGGTTGCCCCCGGTCACAGCAGCTTCTTCATCTTAAGTGTTGTGAAGGGGGGCGTGGCTGTGGCCCAGCCCTCCATGCCGGCCGTCATCACCCCTCGATCACGGCAGCACACGGGCCACTGGCTTCTCTTCTCCATGGGATCGGACAACTGGTACATGAGGGAGGGCTCGTGCCGCCACGCCCTGCAGTCCATGGACAACATGAAGAACAACGCCCTGGTACGCATCAACGTCCGGGAGCAGCTCAACTTCACCTTCAAAGCCTTCATGGCCGATCACTGTGAGTGGAAAACATGTGTGTGTGTGTGTGTGTGTTTTCTATGGAGATTAGTCACTCGGGTTTAACGGTTTGTTTGTTTGTGTGTGTGTGTGTGCAGCCATGTCTTTGGTGTACAGAAAGAAGTTTATGTTTGTGTTGCTGACCAACCCACTGGCCATCCGAGTGACAGCCAGTCACTCCTGGGACTACACCAACAACCACATCCTCACACTCACCGCCTTTGGCCACCTCTGCAAGAAGGTACCGCCATCCAGCCAGCCATCCATCCCACCACCCAGCCATCCATCCATCCTACCATCCAGCCAGCCATCCTACCACCCACCCATCCATCTTACCACCCACCCATCCATCCAGCCATCCATCCAACCATCCATCCAGCCATCCATCCTACCACCCTGCAATCCAGCAAGCTGTCCATAGTCCATCCATCCATAATCATCCATCCCTCAGTCTCCTGTTGTGCTCAGCTTGTGTGTGTGTGTGTGTGTGTGTGTGTGTGTGTGTGTGTGTGTGTGTGTGTGTATCCACCAGGCCACGACCACGGTGACAGTGTTCATCCCAGAAGCCTCTCTGCTGTGCACCACCTCCTCCTTCACCTTCACGCTGCAGAACTCCTGCCCTGAAGGCCTCACCATCGTCTACATGCGCCGGGTGCCCATCGGAGACCACGACTGGCTCCACGGCGACCCCAGGGGCGAGACGGACAACAAGATCCTCTTTGACCTGCCGGTAGGACTGGGAGCCAGGAGGGGTCCATGGGTCAGTGGTTCAGGTTCAGTGGTATGATGGTGTGTGTGTGTGTGCGTGCGTGTGTGTGTGTGTGTTCAGGTGAACTACCGCCCTCCCTCGGAGCTGGGGGTCCTGATCCCGACCACGGATAACATCTATAACGCCGACCCCAGCAAGCCACGCCCCCGGGAACATTACCATATCTCCAAGGTAACCAGCGTTGCTCTGCTCTGACATGTAGTCGCGCAACTAGTTGCACTGTTTTCCTGTCTTTTTTGATGTTTTTTAGCGCCCTGTAAACGTTCTCTACGGCCTCTTGAAATCAGCTTCTTCTGGCTTCCTGTGTGTGTAGGACTCAGGGCGTTTTAAGCATTGTGCCGGGAAGAAGACCCTGGAGGAGTGTGGCTGCACAGACCATCTGAGACTCTCTCCTCTGGCCATCAACTCTGACTGCAGACAGAGGGTGAGCACACACACATCGGCATCACTGTCACAGAACCAGACGCTACTATTAGGCTTAGTCTGGAAGATAATATGCTGTTTTCTCTCTGTGTGTGTGTGTTGTTTGTTTGTTGTCTAGGTCCGTAGGATGATTTTTCCAGTCACCAAATTTGACTTCCCTCTGTATCTGAGGAGGACCAATTACCCTGACCAACCGCTTGTGTCCCCGTACTTCGTCACCGTCACAGAAGTCAACAACAGGACCAGCTGGAGCATCACAAGTGACACACCCGAGCACACACCCCAACACACACACCAACACACACACACCCAACGCCAACACACACACACACCAAACAGAAAACACACACACCAAACACTAATACACACACACACAAAACACCAACACACACACACACCAAACGCCAACACACACACACGCATCCATTCTGTGACCTGTGTGTGTGTGTGTCCACAGAATCCGTGTCCACCCCCACCACGGCCCGGATGAGGCGGTACCTGAGCACCAGTCTGAATGAGACCCTGTACAACCCTGAAGGCCTGCAGATCAGCCTGTTTGTACGTATCAGCTCCTGCTCACCAGTGGGAACTAGTCAGTCTCAATCAGAGACACAGCACAACAATCTGTCCCTCTTTTTGTGTCCATCTCCCCCTCCCTTTATCTCCCCCTCCCTCCATCTCTCCCTCTCCCCCCTCCATCTCTCCCCCTTCCTCCATCTCTCCCTCCATCTCTCCCCCTCCCTCCATCTCTCCCCCTCCCTCCCTCTCCCCCTCCATCTCTCCCCCTCCCTCCATTTCTCCCTCTAGGGCTCAGAGCTGTTCCACTTCAGAATCACCGTCATCCCAGGGGTGGTTCTGTGTAAACTAGTGGACGAGGTGCAGGTGTGTGGAACCCTTTTCCTCTCTATACACCTATAGATCTAGACGTCTGGATCATACTGTATATCTAGAACCCTGTGTGACCTGGCTGAGCCAATGCAGGTCTGTAGACTCTCTGGATAGAAGTGGAACTACAGAATGTACACAAACACACCTGAAAGACTGTGGCCCTGTCCTGTCTGTGTTGTAGATCTACGTGGACGAGCCCCCCCTGGCGTTCCCCACCCACTACCTCATCAACAACATGACGGCCATCGTCCTGGGGGGCCTGCTGCTGGTCGGCTTCCTGCTCAATTACAACGGCGTTTCCATGCCGACCAAGAGCCGCATCCAAACCATGATTAATAAGCGCAAAGGATCCGTAGCCCCTGTCACCACTGACTCCAGCACACAAAACTAGGAACGCGTAGACATATCGACAGACGCTAACTCATGTCTGAAACCAGTTGTTTCTGTTTAGTGATATGTTGGTGTTGTTTTATACTGTTCTTTTTTTAGGTCGGGGAGAGTACAATTGTTAGTTTTTCTACTGCATAATAAAATGTTGACATATTCACTGGACTTTAATATTGTAGACGTGTGTTATTGGTGGTGGTGGTTCCAGTGGAGGGGAAGTGTGGCTTTGGTGGGGGTGAAGTGAGACCAGACAGTAGAGGGTGCTGTTAGGTAACACTATTAGCAGTATCAGGAGTGGAGGAGCTTTTCTGCCAAGCGCTGATCTAGGTACTGCTATTAGTGTTTTATCTGCTAGAGAATCTAGTCCTGGGAAGAACCAGCTGCTGATCCCAGGGCAGCGTCTAACGAAGTCAACATCAGATAGTTTCCCTTCATCTAATTACGTCACGTCGACTTTAGATCACTTGTCTGGACTCGTTCATTGGCTGTTTTCACTCTCAGTTTGTTCGAGTTGATGGGTCGGGATTGGCTGACGCTGCAGTCGGTGAAGGCTGCATTTCATGCGTTTACAGGTTGATGGTGATGTGAGACAAATAGGGTAACGTGCGGAAAGGTCAGAAACATGGGGCTGGAAAACCTTTTTCTTCAACTGAAACATTTGTAACTTTAGTTTCTGGCTGCGAGGTACTCTATTTATGGAGAACACTTGGCCGTTACACCTATATGGCACAACTCCAATAGGATCTGCTACTTTGTAGTCCGTTTGCGTGGTCGGATTGCCTGGCAACTGTTTTCTTTTACACTGCAGAAGTTTTGTTAAAGAAATTGTGTCTTCGTCTACTACAGACCTGGCAACCTATATAATTATATTTTAAAATCCTTGCGACCTGGATATTACTGTTCCATAGGACTTTTCGGTAGTTTTTTACGTCTTGGAGACCGGAGTGTCTAACGTGCTTGGGACCGTGAAACAATAGTCCCAACGTGCGGGGGATATCGATGCCTCGCGGCATTGTTCTGCCTCGAGCGGCTTTGCTCGGTCCCTAGACTCGGGAATGAGCAACGGAAGATCTATCTTCTTCACAATCCGTCTGGGATTTACGATTTGGGTGGAATAGTCCAAAGAAGTTTCTCAAAATGGATGTTACAGTGTCCGAGTTGATGAGCAACTTCATAGATACGCCGTTGGTTGTGTGGGTGAGTTTGTGTGTTCTTTATTTATTTATAGTGTTGAATTGGAGTCTATTGACAATGTGCTCTTCAGACTAGAAAGGGAAATATGTCTTAATGTTTCATTTTACCCTAACGTACGCTGCAGATGTGTGAAGTAGCAAATCTCACAACTGATAATAATACAATTTAGATAGTAGCTACTACAATGATATAATACATTGTGTGATCTAACCATAAATACGATGACAATTATGTATTTAAACTTAGAGATGTTTATACATTACGGCATCACTTCAACCATTTATATGCAGGCCATTGGAGGCCGACCAGAATGAGCTAATGTTCTGTGGTGTGTTATTGACCTGTCACCGAGCTGGAGTCTGCATGTCAGGTGCTCTTTACACCTGGGGCTGCATCCCAACAGTGTTTAGTGTCCCTCTCTCCTCTCCTTATCTTAACACTGGGCAGTGATAAGGTTCCAGGGATTCCTTAAAATAGCAAGAAGTGGGTCTTTGCGCTAAAATATTCATCAGCAATTTAAAAAGAAACGGGTAGAAGTAGGTTGCTCCCAAGCAAACTTCAAGGAAGGTGAAGGAGGCTTCAAAACATTCATCTGGAAAGGAAAGTTTTACTTGATAATCCGAACGCGGCCCTATAAGTAAGCTAGGAGATGAGTATCTAGGAAGCTGTTGTGGATGATGTGGATACACTCCAGTTAAGGCCTAGTGAAGGAGGCAGAGTGATGACACGTCGAGGTCAGAGGGGAAGTTGTTGGATGATCTTGAGCACTTCCTGCTGGTGTTGGTCTGTCACATGACCACGCTGGACCAGACACTCACCTTTCACCTCCCCCAGTCACCTAGCAGTTGAGACTGTAGAAATCATTCCGACCGAGTAGCCATGTTAATGTAAAGTATGCATGTAGCAGCAGCTTGTATCAAAAACAACATACAGAGGGGATTCGAACTTGCACCTCTGGATTTGCAATCAAATGCTCTACAACTCAGCTACACCCACGTTCTCCCACGTCGACAGGCCTGTGAATGAACCAGACAAGACGCCATATTCCCTCTCCTCCTAATCGTCCTTCTCTCCTGTCTTCTGCAGGTGAAGACGTTTGGACCTCTGGGTTCTGGCTCAGAAGACAAGCTGTCCATGTTCATGGACCTGGTGGACGGAGTCTTTCTCCACAAGATCATGACCCACGTGTGAGTACTACTCCCTCCCTGCTGGCAGTGTGTGAGAGACAGAGAGAGAGAGACAGAGAGACATAGAGAGAGAGAGAGAGAGAGAAGTGTGTGTGTACTAGAGAACTTATGGTGTAGAATGTGTTGTGGTCTCTCTCTACGTCTCTCCTCTCTGTATAAGTTTGGTCCTTACCAACCCTCACAGAAGGAGCCGTCTAACTATGTTTGTCTTGTGTGGTTTGTGTGCGTCTGGTTGTGTCTGAAATGAGTTTGTCAGCCAGTATTACGCTGCAGATCATTTCCTGGTTGAGAGAAGTGGAGAGGAGAGGCTCAAAGAGACAGGATGAACACAAGTCAGACTGAAACAGCATGCACACACACACACACACACACAGACACACACACAGACACACACACACACACACACCTCGGCGGGAAATGAACCACAAACAGGCCTAGTGCAGCTGTTTAAGTTAGCTCTAGGCTTGGTTTTCCTCTCTCGAGCTGGTTGTAGTTGTTCCACACCTCACAGACAGATAAATCAAATCCTTTGGGGCTGTTAAGTGGACATCAGCTACCACTGTTAGACACCAGGGTAAAGTTGACTCCCCTCTTCTCCACCTAGGTCCCCCCCGCCCCCCGCCCCCCCCCCTCCCCCCCTACTAAATTTGATTAGCGTCAGTCTCTTTGTGCTCCCAGCTGTGCTAACTGAACTCCCTCCCCTCCTCTCTACCCCCTTATGTAGTCCTCTCCTTTAACCCACTTTCCCCAGCCCTCCCTCTATCCCAGCCCCCCGCCAAGCCCCCCCCCTCCCTCCCCTCTAGCCCTGTCCTTCTCCAGCTTCTCACCCCCCCAGCCCGCAGTCCTGCCAGTCTTAATAACAATTTAAAATGCCCCCCCGCCCTCCCTCCTGTCCACCCCAGACCCAGACAAAGACAACATTATAAGCCTGCTGTTGAGACAATGACATACAGACACATGGAGGGATCTGGTCATGCGTGACCTAGCCGTGGTAATAAGTCGACGTCACGCACGCCTCGTCATATGTTCGGAAGGGCACGCAAAGGGAGGGCCAGGGTGTCATGGTAACCAGACCAGCTCCAACCACTACTCGGGGGACAAGTTAGTTTTGCTCGTTAAACACGCAGACTCTCACAGATACACACAGACTCACATGCACATAGACACACACAGACTGTGTAGGATAGTGTAGGTCATTGAACCAATGTTGTTTGTGTCTGCTCATTTCCATAATGTGTGTGTGGGTGTTGACTGCTGCTCGGTGCCAGGTTGGCCCAGTGACATGGACTGGCACAGATGTGACACACATGCAGACAGACACACACTCACTCACACACGCACTCAGCTTCAGAGTTATGTTTAGCTAACAACTTCAAAGATCAATGAGAGCCTGGTGAGAGATGGATGGCTGTGGTAACTCCAACTGCAATGTGGTGTGTGTGTGTGTGTGTGTGTGTGTGTGTGTGTGTGTGAGTGAGTGACTGCGTGTGACTGGTGTAAATATGTAAAGGACGTGGGTTTGCTAGAGGGCTCGTTAGCTGTACAACATAGGAAATCCATGAGAAGCACCATGACCCGGGCTACTGCCCTAGAGAAACAGGGCTGGGGGGGGGGTGTGTGTGTGTGTGTGTGTGTGGGGGGGGGTGCAGGGTTGGGTGGGGTGGGGTGGGGGGGTGGGGGGACATTCCAGGCCTCCACTCATGTGTGTACGTTTAATATAAACCCAAACCAGTCACTAGCCAATCACATGGACACACACACATACACCTGTCTGTTGGGTCTGTTCTGACTGCTCTGTCTCCTACCTACAAAGAAACTGATATATACGTGTGTGTGTGTGTGTGTGCATGTTTGAGACCTGTATGGCTTTTTTGCAAACCATCCTGTTCTAAATATTTAATCCTCACGATTAAGCCCCCCAGGCCACCCAACCCCCCCTCACACACACCCTCACTGTACACACAGCCCCCTGGAGCACCCTCCGCATGTCATGTGTTTGACGTGTGTAATATCCTGAGTGTGTTTCCATAGAGACCCCAGCCCGACCAATCAGCGCGTGAACAAGAACATCAACAACGATGTCCACCTACGCATCCAGAATCTCAACACAGTCATCAGACACATCAAACTCTACTACCAGGTAACACACACACACACACACACACACACACACACACACAGGGAGACAGTGATTCATGGACACGCACACCTTTCCCAAACCCTTGAGGCTAGTCCAAAGTCTGACGTTTGTGTGTTTATGGTGTTTCCCACTAAACTTTTATCACCACTAACTTGGACTTCTAGGTCTCTTTCTCTCAGTTTGTCTCTGGCACCACTCTCTGTATTTCTAATATCTCTACTTCTTTCAATGATCTAGTATTCCTCTATACCTGACTTTCCGTCTCTCTGTACCTCTCTGCCTTCTCTTACGTCTAGATAAGCTCTCAGGAAAAGCAACCGAGCTCAGTTGGAGAGGGGAGGGGTTTCGCACACACACGACATTTGGGGGCCTCTCAAAACACACACACACGCATGTTGATCAGTAACAGATGTGTTGTCTTTGCCAGTGCTAATCTACAGACCATTAGATAGGTTGTGTGTGTGTGTGTGTGTGTTGCGGAAGGCCCTTTGCCTCCCCGAGGGACTGTACAGAGGTTGTAAAGGAAGCAGACAGCTTTAGTCCCATATCCACTCGTGTCGCTCAGTCCCTGTGGTCTCCCCTGGAAGACCTGTGTTCACTAGCTGTTCTCTGTCCTAGCGAGTGTGTGTCTGTTTGTGTGTGTGTGTGTGTGTGTGTGTTTCTGCCAGAGTACATCTGTGTGTTTGTAAGTAGTGTTCTGTTTTCTAGCCAGGGTAGAAGCTGCTGTGACTCAACTATGCCAGCGTGGCACCGTACTGGGTTTGCTCTTTGCTTGAGTTTTAGAATGTCTGCAATGGTGTTCTACTGGGCTCTAGAACTCTACCGGAGCACTAGAACCCTGCCAGTGCTATTGAGCTCTACTGGGGTTTCTAGAACTCTACTGGGGTTCTAGAACTCTGCCAGGGTTCTGGAACTCCACCGAGGTTCTGAAGCAGAAGTATCTGTATAAAGCTGAATCACAGGTCGCTGCCACCCTGGGATTGGACCAGACAAGGTCACTTGGTACTGGAGGGGATCTGCTCTGTGAGCTGCCCACATCTGCCCACATGGCCACTCACCAGGAGGCCAGACAAGATACGACTAACAGTCATTGTGTGAATGTATGTATGTGTGTGCACCAGTGAGTAAGGTTGCGTGTCTGTGTTTTCAGGTATAGTAACACATCTTTCACCCTCCTCTTAGAGCTCTTTGAAGTTGACCTTAAATCGACAGCAACATCCGAGAAAGTGTGTGTTTCCTGTCTCACTAAGGAAATATAATTTGATTATGAGCATAGATGTGCAAGCAATTTCACAGCGTTGCAGAAACCTCACTGAGACCCTACCCTGCAGCCCCTCTGTAACCCCCCCACACACCCTCAGTTAACCCCCACCCTACCCTAACTCCTGTTTATTCCCTCACCAACCAGTAAGAACTGTACTGCTGGTGTTCAATAGAGGGATTACAGTGCCAACCTAACATCAGAGAGAGAGAGGGGGGAGTGTGTGGTTAGGGGTGTGGTCTTAGTGGTGTTTGGGGATTAACCATAACACTGCCAAAGCTCCTGATTTAATAAATTCTCCAGTTTAGCCTAGATTACCCTGGGCTAGCCTGCGTAGCTTGAATTTGCAGCTGCTTTATCTTGGTGATTCTACCCAGGAACTCCTCTCCTCTCCCAGCCCCACCCTGCTCTACTGCAGGCAGGAGAGGCTGGACTTCAGAAGTGTGAAGGGGAGAAGAATCCAGGAAGTGAAAGAGGGGGAGTGGATCTAATCCCTTTTAGGAATCATCTCTCCTCCTTCCCCCCCCCTCCCTCCCTCCTTTCTCCCTTCCAATTAGATGATGCATCTCTCTCCCTCTCTCTGTCACTCTCTCTCTCCCTGTCTCCCCCCCACCCCCTCTGTTCACTCACCATAAAGCCTACCCCTAGGGCCGACAATAGGGAGCATGGGGGAGGGGAGGGTGAGGAGGTGCACCCTTCCAGTCCATTGTGTGTGTGTGCGTGCGTGTGCGCGCGCGTGTGTGTGTGTGTAACCGGACACCCCTCAGCCCTGCTGTTACAGGAGACGCGTGGAGCCCGAGCTACCTTCAGCTCGTCCCTGCTCTGCTCTCTCCCTCTCCTCTTCACTCTCGGTGCTCCCTCTTCCACTCCACACAGCTCCCCCGCGCTCCCTTCCTTCTCTTCCTTTCTTACTAGAAAGACAGGAAAGTCCCTCCTGAGCCTGTTGCCGTGGGAAACCCAGAACAAAGCCAGTGGAGCGGAGATGTTAGTCTCAACATCCTCCGCTCTCTATCACTTTATCCACTGGCCTAGATATCTCTCTCTCTTTCTCTCACTTGCTCTCTCACTCGCTCTCTCACTCTCTCTCTCTCTCACTCTCTCACTCTGTCTCACTCTTTTATTCTGCTGATTTTATTCTGAGTCATGTCCGTTGCTGCATGCATGGGCTGCTGGATGGCTCTGACTGTTGTAAAGCTGTTTGTTTAGTGTGTGTCTGTGTTGACCTTTGGCCTGTTTGTTGACTGCAGTCAACCCAACGGTCAGAGTGCTGTGACTGAGGAGAAGACAGCTCTACACCATCTTATTGTGTGTTTGTGTAAAGGTGTGTGTGTGTGTGTGGGGACACACACACATTCTGCTTTATGTTTCAACAGTGTTTAACCTTTTGATGATAGCTTGTGGCTGGCTGGTGTAGCAGACCTGCATTTTAAGGCACTCAGCCAACTATTTAAACAAGTTCATTGAAGCACAAGGCCACACACACACACAAAGAACACACACACAAAGAACAAACACATGCACACACACAGAAGACACACATGCACAGCCACGGGAAATAAGGATGGGGTAGTGAGAAAGAAAAGGGAAGAGAGAGAGAGAGAGGGAAGGGAAAAGAGAGAGAGAAGGAGAGAGAGAAGGGCAGAATCATTGCTCAATAGAGTCAATAGAGAAGATGAGGACACAGAAGAGAAGGGGGGGGGAGGTTACCATGGTGCAAGGAATGTCCCTTTCCAGCCTGCTGTTGGGTTCACACACACACACACACACACACACACACACACCACACACACACACACACACACACCACACACACACACACACACACACACACACAGACAACAAACACACAAACCACACAAAGGGTGTGTGATCCTTTCAGCTGACCTGATAACTTGGATCATAATTTATAATACTGTAACATGTGACTGTGTGTTTTAGCATGTGTGTGAGCTACCTGCGACCTAGACATCCGTTAGACCCACACACACACACACACACACACACACACCAGCGGGAGATGCGCAGAGGATGTGGAGCAGTGGGTCAGCTATCGTTGAGAGAAATGGGCTGGAAACATTGAAGGCATTGACAACTGTTTTCTTTTCGCACACTCTCGCACGCACACACTGACACCCATGGAAGTGGAACTGGTGCCAGCAGTATAGATTATTGATCAGTAATGTGAACCCAGTGGGTCAGCAGGCAGGGTCAGGATGGTCCGACCTCTAAATCATTCCCCGGAGCAAGGAAACGCTCAACAGAGTTCCTCTATTGATGCTGTGTTGAGTCTCTGATTGACATTACTGTGTCAAATAACTCGTGCTGCACAACCCTGGTTAGCTCACAAGCCTGGTCTATATACTGTAGGCATGTAGATGATTGTGTTCAGCGTGATGATACACAGTGACGTATGATGTTTATCATAAGGGTGTAGAGCCCGACCGATATATTGGCGGGCCGATATTATCAGCGGGACGATATTATCGTACGATATTAGGCATTTTCCAAACTATCGGTATCTGTATTTATAATGGCCGATAAATGAATATTAAAGTTTAATTAAATCCTTTATCGGTCGGGCTCTATAAAGGTGTTTGTAAACTTGCCACTCAGCTAGTGGTGTTCTGATGAGTCTTTCTGCTACTGAAACTTCTGCTGCAGGCTAACAGGGCAACACAGTAACAGGAAACAGGAAATGGGTTTTGCCGCAAAAAGGAAAATTCTTTAGTTCACGGTGGGAGAGGAGATGACAGGAGAGGAGGCATGTGGAGAGGACAGACGTAGAGAGGAGAGAAGGAAAGGTAGAATGTGTCCTGCATAATGTATCTACCCCCTCATCTATAATGGAATGTATGATATCATTATCGTGTGTGTGTGTGTGTGTGTGTGTGTGTTGGGGGTGGGAGCTTCTGTCAGTCTGTCAGCTGACCTGGTGTCTTCTCTATGCATCATAGAACTCACTAACACCTGCAAGATACTGTAACGGTACACTGTACACCAGGTGTAAGCTGAGAGGCAGTCTGATACACACACACACACACACACACACACACACTGTGTGTGCTTACATGAGCACATAGAGATGCACGCACACACCGTGTCTGGTGTCAGGGCTGTTATTCATTCCCAGGTGAGAGGATGCCTGTGGAACATGATGCGGTCAGCCCTGCAGCTGGTCTGAGGCACACCTGAGCTGCTGGTCTGAGGCACACCTGTGCTGCTGGTCTGAGGCACACCTGAGCTGCTGGTCTGAGGCACACCTGAGCTGCTGGTCTGAGGCACACCTGAGCTGCTGGTCTGAGGCACACCTGAGCTGCTGGTCTGAGGCACACCTGAGCTGCTGGTCTGAGGTCTGAGGCACACCTGAGCTGCTGGTCTGAGGCACACCTGAGCTGCTGGTCTGAGACACACCTGTGCTGCTGGTCTGAAACACACCTGAGCTGCTGGTCTGAGACACACCTGAGCTGCTGGTCTGAGGTCTGAGGCACACCTGAGCTGCTGGTCTGAGACACACCTGAGCTGCTGGTCTGAGGCACACCTGAGCTGCTGGTCTGAGGCACACCTGAGCTGCTGGTCTGAGGCACACCTGAGCTGCTGGTCTGAGACACACCTGAGCTGCTGGTCTGAGACACACCTTAGCTGCTGTATCTCTCTCTCCTACTGTCCTGTACAGTCCTAGATCAGAGGCTAACCCTATATCCTTTTTCAATATTCCATATCCAGAGTCCTGTATAGTCAGGTTCTGATAAACAGCTTCTCTATTAGTGTGACAGAGGATGTGAGGAGATGGTAGATTGGAACAACTGTTTCCATACAGCACAGCCATGGCAACAGACCTCTGCAACCCAAATGAGCCCTCTGGCTTTGTGTGTGTGTGTGTGTGTGTGCGAGTGTGAGGGTACAGTGTGGGTGTGTACACAGGCCCTATTAGAGGATGGTCAATAAAACATGTTGGGTCTTGCCTATCGTGTGTGTTGGACGTATGTTGCCACGGTTTCCATTGTAGCCAAGGTCAGGTTTCTCCACACTGGTACACGGGTACAAGAACATGCACACACACCACACACACACACACACAGGCCAGTTTTCCTGTGTGTGTGTGTTGGACAGCCTAACCCTTCCTCTCTCAGGGAGGGGGTCATCATTGCAGACAGACAGTATTGGTTCCTAACTGACCTCTATAAAAACAAGTCCGCCTGTCTTTCAGTCTTGTCTGTTCACACTCTTCCTGTTCCCACCTTCGTGGCTTCCTGTTGACCTCCAGGCTGTTTCCTGGTCTGGCCTCCTGACGTTTACCCTCTACTGGGGGGGGGTCTCAGTCAGAGAGTCCTCCCCTGCCTCCTCCATTCTCCTTCTAGTCCTCCCCTGCCTCCTCCATTCTCCTTCTAGTCCTCCCCTGCCTCCTCCATTCTCCTTCTAGTCCTCCCCTGCCTCCTCCATTCTCCTTCTAGTCCTGCCCTGCCTCCTCCATTCTCCTTCTAGTCCTCCCCTGCCTCCTCCATTCTCCTTCTAGTCCTCCCCTGCCTCCTCCATTCTCCTTCTAGTCCTCCCCTGCCTCCTCCATTCTCCTTCTAGTCCTCCCCTGCCTCCTCCATTCTCCTTCTAGTCCTCCTTCTCTTCCTCTTCCCACTTCTCCTCCACCCACCTTCTACTCTTTGTCCTTTCACAGCTCCTATGTTCCATGGAAGTCACCATAACATACAGTAGACCAGATACTGTACTGTAGACCAGATACTGTAGACCAGATACTGTACAGTAGACCAGATACTGTACTGTAGACCAGATACTGTAGACCAGATACTGTACTGTAGACCAGATACAGTAGACCAGATACTGTACTGTAGACCAGATACTGTAGACCAGATACTGTAGACCAGATACTGTACTGTAGACCAGATACTGTAGACCAGATACTGTACAGTAGACCAGATACTGTAGACCAGATACTGTAGACCAGATACTGTACTGTAGACCAGATACTGTAGACCAGATACTGTACTGTAGACCAGATACAGTAGACCAGATACTGTACTGTAGACCAGATACTGTAGACCAGATACTGTAGACCAGATACTGTACTGTAGACCAGATACTGTAGACCAGATACTGTACAGTAGACCAGATACTGTAGACCAGATACTCGGGGCTCTTAGACTTCTTCTCTCTCTCTCCTTGTTTCTCTAGGAGACTCTTCAGCAGCTGATTCTCATGCCCCTGCCCAATGTCCTGGCCATCGCCAAGGACCCTCTCTCTGGTAACTCTCTCACACACACACACACACACACACACACACACATACACTTCTAAGAGATTTATGATTTGCTGGAGGATGGGGTGTGAGGAGGGCCTAGGGTCTGTAGTCTCAGCCAATCAAGAGGGTCTAGTGAACCTTTTCACTGATTGTTGAGTACTTTCCGGGGGTTTTTCAGTGCAAATTCAGTAGACCACTAGACTGATGAATAGTGTGTGTATGTTTTGCATGTTATTTCCTGTACCATTCCACCACTGTATCTTCACATCAGACCCTGCTTATTTCCATGGGGCGGCCCTTATCTAGATCTGATTGGTTCAAACAAAAGTGTGTTTACCAATCAGGAACAATAGGTCGCAGGATGAGGAAGTAGCAAGGTGAGAGGTGATTGGCTGGTGGAGCTGTTTCTACTGAGAGAACAGCCTCCCTTGGTCTGCAGGGCTGGGCCCTGAGGTTGCCATGACAAATCGCCCCCTGAGGCTCTTTTGAGGAGTCCCAGGATCATACACACACACACACACACACACACACACACACACACACACACATACACACACACACACTGATAAGCCTAACCCTGTGTTTGCACTTTCTCCACAGCAAAGAGCATGGATGAAATCAGGAGGCTGCTGCTTCTGATTCTGGGCTGTGCTGTCCAGGTAACGTAAACAAACACACCCATCACTCACAAACACAACCAAACGCACCCGGCACAGATGTGCAGCAGGTACAGTAGATTAGGACCACAGGGGAAATGTACACAGGTGGGTGTACCCACTTTAGCAAACAACACACCTGCTCCACCTGCCCTCACTGGTAATCTATTTCCCTCTGCTCTCCTCTCCTCTCCACCCCCACCTCCCTGCCCTCACTCCCCTCCCCCAGTTTGTCTCCTGCCTCAAACTGTTTTACTCCCCTGTCGTGCTCCACCTGCCCCTGTTCCAAGCAGTCTTGGCCGTTTTTTTTCTGCATGTCAGAGCAGGCCTGTGGAACAAAGCGCGCCAGCCCCAGGCCCTACTACAATCCTAGCCCCCGCCCCAATCCTAGCCCAAGGCCCACCCTCAGTCCTAGCCCCAGCCCCAATCCTAGCCCAAGGCCCAATCCTAGCCCAAGGCCCACCTTCAGTCCTAGCCCCAGCCCCAGGCCCGATCCTAGCCCTCGCCCCCAGTCCTAATCCCACCCATGTGATTGGACTGTCACACATCAGAGCTCTCTCTTCAGACAGACTGCAGTCTGCTCTGAGGAGAGACCCAGAGTGGGGAGTGGCTCTGCAGGCTCCCTGTAGTCTGCTCTGAGGAGAGACCCAGAGTGGGGAGTGGCTCCCTGCAGTCTGCCCACGGCCCTCTGAGGAGGTAGCCTGTGAGCCACCTGTGCCCTGCCGCTCCCCTCTGCTCTCCGTATCCTCCACCAGTCCTCCCTCCCTGCTCCCCTTGCCTCAGCTCCCCTCTGCCTCTCCATGCCCCATCTTCTCTCTCTATATCTCTCTCTCTCTCCCCCCTCTCTTCACTGCCTCTGAGGGCTATTGTTTTTCTTTCTTCCTGGCTGTGCCGTCCTCCCCTTCCCCTCACTCTTCCTTTCTTTTTCACCCTCTCTCGCTCTGCTCTCCCGAGCCTTTATCTGTGTTTCTACTTCCTCTTTTCTCCCGCCTACCTTGTTTTCATCCCTCTGGTTGACCTTCTACCTGCACTTGTTTTTCTGGTTTCTGGGAGAGGCGGAATGAGAGAGACGGAAAAGCAACAAAGCAGATTTCTTTCCTTGTTTTTGTTTGTGGAACAACCAAAAGGCACAACGTTGCAGCTAAACAGCTTTGCACCTGGATCCCATTCACTGTGGAGATTAGGTTGCATCCGGTATACTTACAATTGTTCCTTCTATTACAAGTCATGAGAAAGGCAGTTTTTTTTTGTTCAGATATTTTTCTGCACCCTTAAATACCCCCATGTTCTTATCAACAGTCTACACCTTATGTCCTCTACTTTATATGCAGTACTGTATACCACTCCCATCCCCATTGGACCAGATCTCTATCATCTCTCTATAGAATCTTAATGAGCAGATCAAGCCCAGGCTCGCCCAATAAACTCATCCCTCTGTCCTCTCCTCTTAACTTTCCTCTTTCATCTCCCTCTCCCCTCCCTCTCCCCTCCTTTTCTCCCTCTTTCCCCTCCTCCTCTCCCCGTCCCTAACCTGTACCGTAGAGGAGCATGCTGGGAGAACCAGCCTGATCAGGAAGCTAGCTTAGCTGTTAGCTTGGCTGTAGTTCTTGAGTGTGAACTCAAGAACACTCAAGTTTATTGTGTGTGTATATTTGAGTGTGTATGTTCTCTCTGTATGTCTTATGTTGTGTGTGTGTGTGTGTGTGTGTTCAGTGTGAAAGGAAGGAGGAGATGATTGAGAAGATCAAGGTGTTGGACATCCAGACCCAGGCTGCCATCGTCTCTCACATCCAGGAGGTATAGAGGAGGGGGGGAGGGGGTGGAGGGGTGGGAGGGGGTGGAGGGGTGGGAGAGAGGCCTGGAGGAGCAGGAGAGTGGGACTGAATTGGTTAACCCATTATTTGATTTCATTGCTTATTTGTTAATTTATTAGTTGTTTGCTCGACCCCTAGGTGACCCACAACCAGGAGAATGTTCTGGACCTGGCCTGGCTGGAGGTGGGGGGGGGAGCTGCCAGCTGAGGAGCTTGACCCCCTATCCAGAACCATGGCCCTGCAGCTCCGCAAGCTCATCGACGACAGGGACGAATCTGCAGAGGTACGGGGAGGGAGGGAGGGGTGGAAGGAGGGATGGAGGGAGGGAGGGGTGGAGGCATGGATGGAGGGAGGGGTGGAGGGATGGATGTAGGGAGTGATGGAGGGAGGGACGGATGGGTGGAGGGATGGACAAATTGATGGGTCGGTTAGTCTAGCTGTCCTTTGATAAGTCCATCTTCATGAACCTCAACCCCACCCCAGGTGATCGTGGAGCTGACCCAGGAGAGGGACTACCTGGCCTCCCAGCAGTCCCCCGGCCCCAGCCCAGAGAGGGGCCTCTCCCTGCGGGGCTCCGGGGGCCCTGGGGCCCTGCTCACCAAAGAGGAGAAGCAACACCTGTCTGTGGAGCTGGCTGACGCAAAGTCTAAACTCAGACGGTCGCGACAAGAGCTGTAAGTTTAGCGGAGGGATCACATGCTGTCAGGATCAGCAGCTGTGATGTGATGCCAGCCCTGCTGGGGCTGTGTGGGAGCGTGTGTGTGTGTGGGCAATTAAACGTGTGCGTGTGTGTGTAATTATATGTGGTGGCGTGTGTAATTATGTGTTTAGAGCTGATGATGTGGGTTTGATCTGTAAATGGTGTGTGTGTGTGTGTGTGCCTGTGTGTGTGTGTGTGTGTGTGTGTGTCAGGGAGGAGAAGACAGAGCAGCTCCTGGACTCTAAACACGAGGTGGAGCGTCTAGATCAGGAGCTGCAGAGACTCAAGCAGGAGGTCAGCTCCTCTCCTCCACCCTTCCTCTCCTCCACCCTACCTCTCCTCCACCCCTTTTCTCCTCCACTCTTTCGTTCCTCCGTCCCTCATCCCTCCTCTTCTCTCCTCCTTCCTCTCGCTTTTGATTATCCCTCTGCTGTACTTCCTCCCACCATCTGTCCTCCGTCCCTCCTCCTCCTCAACATCCATCTATTCTTCTTCATGTCTCTTCTCTTAAACTCTCCCCATTCATCCCTCTCCACTTTTTTTATTTATTTGTATTAATATTTCAGTTATCAGTTCACTAATCTCCGTCAGCTCTCCTCACCTCTGTCTCTCCTCCTCTGTCCTCCTCTCTCCTCCTCTGTCTCTCCTCCTCTCTCCTCCTCTCTCATCCTCTGTCTCTCCTCCTCTGTCTCTCCTCCTCTCTCCTCCTCTGTCTCTCCTCCTCTCTCCTCCTCTGTCTCTCCTCCTCTCTCCTCCTCTCTCTCCTCCTCTCTCCCAGAGTGTGCAGCTGCAGGCGGAGGCCCGCTCGGTGCGGGTGTACCGGGACGAGGTGGACGCCCTGAGAGACAAGGCGGCCAGGGTGGACCGCCTGGAGACGGAGCTGGGGCGCTGCAAGGAGAAGCTGCACGACGTCCACTTCTACAAGACCAGGGTGGAGGTGGGAGCCACACACACACACACCAACACACAGACACACACACCACACACACACACACCAACACACACACACCAACAGACACACACACACCAACACACACACACACACACACACACACACCAACACACACCAACACACACCAACACACACACACACACCAACACACACACACCAACATACACACACACACCAACACACACACACCAACACACACACACCAACACACACACACATATGATTATCTCCCCTACGCAACCGGAGATGCTCACAAGCCCCAAACGGCACGTCTGCTGTGGCCTCTCAGGAGATGCGCGAGGACAACATGACCCTGCTGGAGACCAAGGCTCTGCTGGAGGAGCAGCTGGGCGCAGCCAGGGGGCGCTGTGACAAGCTGCACGAGCTGGAGAAGGACAGCCTGCAGCTCCGCTCCAAACTCCACGACATGGAGATGGTGAGACATCTGTGTGTGTGTGGGAGGTGGGGGTGTGTGTGCAGAAGTGTGTGTGAGGGTGTGTGTGTGTGTGTGTGCATGGGAGGGTGTGTGTGTGTGGAAGTGTGTGCGTGGGAGGGTGTGTGTGTGTGTGGGAGGGTGTGTGTGTGTGGAAGTGTGTGCGTGGGAGGGTGTGTGTGTGTGTGGGAGGGTGTGTGTGTGTGGAAGTGTGTGCGTGGGAGGTGTGTGTGTGTGCAGAAGTGTGTGTGTGGGAGGGTGTGTGTGTGTGTGTGTGTGTGTGTGTGTGTTTGTGTGGGAGGGTGTGTGTGTGTGTGTGTGTGGGAGGGTGTGTGTGTGTGTGTGTGTGGGCGGGTGTGTGTGTGTGTGTGGGAGGGTGTGTGGTGTGTGCGACGTGTGTGCGTGGGAGGGTGTGTGTGTGTGTGTGCGTGGGCAGGGTGTGTGAGTGTGTGGGCGGGTGTGGTGTGTGTGTGTGTGTGGGCGGGTGTGTGTGTGTGTGGGCGGGTGTGTGTGGTGTGTGTGTGTGTGTGGGCGGGTGTGTGTGTGTGTGTGTGTGTGTGGGCGGGTGTGTGTGTGTGTGTGGGCGGGTGTGTGTGTGTGTGGGCGGGTGTGTGGGCGGGTGTGTGTGTGTGTGGGCGGGTGTGTGTGTGTGTGTGGGCGGGTGTGTGTGTGTGTGGGCGGGTGTGTGTGTGTGTGTGGGCGGGTGTGTGTGTGTGTGTGCGGGTGTGTGGGGCGGGTGTGTGTGTGTGTGTGGGCGGGTTGTGTGTGTGTGTGGGCGGGTGTGTTGTGTGTGTGTGCGGGTGTGTGTGTGTGTGTGTGTGTGTGTGGGCGGGTGTGTGTGTGTGTGTACTAACCCTCCTGCTCCCCTCAGGACCGGGACGGGGATAAGAAGCGTCTGGAGGAGCTGATCGAGGAGAACATGCTGCTGGAGATCTCCCAGAAACAGAGCATGAACGAGTCTACTCACCTGGGCTGGGAGCTGGAGCAGCTGGCCAAGAACAACGACAGCAACGACAGTAAGACACACACACACACACACACACACACACCATCTCACACACAGACATACACACACACCATCTCACACACAGAGACACACACACACCATCTCACACACAGACATACACACACACCATCTCACACACAGAGACACTCACCATCTCACACACAGAGACACACACACACCATCTCACACACAGACATACACACACACCTTCTCACACACAGACACTCACCATCTCACACACAGAGACACACACACCATCTCACACACAGAGACACACACACCATCTCACACACAGAGACACACACACCATCTCACACACAGAACACACACACCATCTCACACACAGAGACACACACACACCATCTCACACACGAGACACACCCACACCATCTCACACCAGACACCCACCCCCATCTCACACACAGAGACACACACACCATCTCACACACAGAGACACACACACCATCTCACACACAGAGACACAAACACAGGCACATGGACATACACATGCACACAATCAGTCCTAACGGCGTTCCTCCCTCTCCCCCCCAACAGCCCGTAAGTCGTTTGTGTTTGAGATGAACGAGTGTGCGTCGAGCAGCCTGCTGAAGCTGGAGAAGGAGAACCAGGGCCTGCAGAGCACCATCCAGGAGCTGAGGCAGGCCTCGCTGGCCCTGGAGGAGACCCAGATACGCAACCTGGAGCTGGACAGGGACAACCAGGCTCTCAGCAAGAAGGTAGGACACCGCTGGACTGCACCCCCACACAGACACGCCAAACACTGGTCCACGCAAACCTTCACGAGCACAGGCTCACAAGGACTTTTTGCCTGTGTTGTGTGTTGTCATTGCATGCCTGTGTGCGTTCTGTGTGACCTTGACCGGCGGCCATCTTGTCTGTCTGCAGCTGGAGCGTCTGCAGACCCTGCTGGATCAGGAGAAACAGACCAATCAGGACATGGAGAGCCTGGGGGAGGAGCTTCTGAAGGACAAGCAGCAGCTGGAGAAGGAGAAGCAGAAACTACAGACTGATAAAGACCGACAGGTAGAGGAGCACACACACACACACACCAACACAGCAGGCTCACAGGAACATACAGGGATCACATTTTGGGTATCTCAATCTCATTTTGGAGTTGCTCAATGGGTGGAGTGCTTACCGTACGTGATGAGGCCCAAGCACTGCGGCCCGGGTTCGATTTGGGCCATTTCTGCATGACTTTCTCTCTCTCTCTCTCTCTCTCTTTCTCTCCCCCCCTCTCTCTCTCCAGTGCATTTCCTACCTTTCTGTATCTATCTCTGTTCAATAAAACCATGAAAAGGCCAAACTCATTCTCATTTGATTGAGTCCCTCCCCCCTTCCTCCCCCAGATCGTGGAGCTGGAGCAGGAGAAGCAGCACCTGAGCCAGGCGGTGAGCTCCCTCCGCCAGAGGGCGCAGGCCGACAGCGAGGCGCGGGTCCGAGAGGTGGAGACGGAGAACCGCGTCCTCCACCAGACCGTCTCCGACACGGGGACCAAGCTGGCCCGTCTGGAGGCCCAGGCTCGGCTGGCCAGCCAGGAGCTGGAGGACCTGACCGAGAGGAGCCAGCGCTGCGAGGAGCTGGAGAGGGAGGCGGCGAGGGTGGAGAGGAGCAGGGAGGCGCTGCAGAGGGACGTGGTCTCCCTGAGGATCTCCTGCGAGAGGACGGAGGAGCTGGAGCAGGAGAACCGCCGGCTGAAGAAGCTGGCCGACACGGCCCAGAACGTGAGCCTGCGGCTGGGCAGCCTGGAGGCCGAGCACAGGGTCCTGGAGGAGGAGAACATGGAGCTCAGGAGGAGCGTGGAGACCCTCCGGCCGGCCTCGGCACGCCTGTGCCAGCTGCAGGTGGAGGGGGAGGAGATGGAGAAGGAGCGGGAGGAGCTGACGCGGGCGCTGGAGGAGATGAGGGGTCAGGCCAAGAGGGCGGAGAGGCTGGAGCTGAGCTGTGCCAGTCTGACCCAGGAGACCCAGAGGCTGCAGGAGGCCCTGGAGACCAGAACCAGCCAGAGCCAGAGTCTGGAGAGGGAGACCCGGCAGAGCCAGGCCAAGCTGGAGCAGCTACGCAGGGAGGTAGGTGGACCAGTTAGGTGTACTGCACCGGCCAAAGGGTTGCTGGTTCCAATCCCAAACACTGTTGGGACTTAGTTGATGTCTGATGACCTTCCATGGACAGTAAATTGACCTTGAACCTAGGTGGAGGAACTTCGCCAGGAGGGGAAGAGACTGGAGGGTGTGGAGCAAGAGAAGAGAGTGCTGGAGCAGGAGCTGAGCCAATCAGAGAAGGACAGGAAGCAGCTGGAGAAGGAGGGACGCCGCCTGAGGCAGCAGCTGGAGGAGAAGGAGGCAGGGACTAGAGGAGAGCACCCTTGCGATTGGCCAGTCTGGAGAAGGAGGGCGGGGCCTTGAGCAAGGAGCTTGACAGGCTGAAGGAGGTGTCGGGGCGGGTCAAGGAGCTGGAGAAGGAGAACAAGGATCTGCAGAAACAGGCCACCATCGACAAGCGGACTCTGGCCACACTACGAGAGGTAACATGTCGTCAGGGGGTTGGGGACATAGGTCAGGGGTAGGGGTTAAAGGTCAGGGGTTGAGGGAAAAAAAACAGCCCCACCGTCGACCAGCAACCAGGCTACACAACCACAGGTGCATCTTCAGAGGACCAGGTCTAGATTCTAAGATGGTGGAGAACGATATTATAGCCTTTTATTTGGGGTTTAGGACGCGTACACTTAGTCAGTAGCAGTTGTTGTGGGTTTGTTCTGACCTGCTGTTGTGTGGTGTGTGTGGTGTGTGTGTGTGTGTGTGTGTGTGGTGTGTGTAGGAGCTGGTGAAGGAGAAGCTGCAGGTGCAGCAGCAGTGTAATGAACTGGAGACTCTGAGCCAGGAGCTGGAGAAGATGGGCCTCAACCGAGAGAAACTGCTACAGCAGGAACACAGCTGGGAGGACAAGTAAGACACACACACACACACTCCCACCTGAACCCTGTTAGCGCTGGTTGGTAACCTTTAGCTTGTTGTTGTCATATGCTCCACGCTGCCCCCTACCTGCCGTGCCAGGTACCAAGGGTGAGTCTTGGGTGCTGTGTCATTGATGTCTGTGTGGTCTTCAAACATGTTATTTAACTCACTGTGTGCCCGTCTTTGTCTTGGTACTGATGTCCCTGTGCATGCTGGTTTTCTGTGCGGTGGTTTGAACCAGAGTGAACCTACCCAGAATGCATCTGGCATGTGCAGTGTGCTACTATAGGTCTATTTCTGTCCTGATGTAGTTATTATATGCCCTCAGAAGTGGCAGATTACAGACCACTGCTGGACTCATTTCCTGTGGAATGTTTTCTGGACAGCAGATGGTTGGTTGCCTTTCTCTGAGTGGTGGCATGGAATTGTAGTCTTTTTAGGAGTTGTAGTCCGGTTGTGAGCTGAACCTGGGACTTGTGGCTCCACACGGAGCGATAGTTTCCCATGTGCTTCAAGGATTTGTTTTCCTTCTGATATATATCCTGGGAGAGGTAGTCCTGTAAAGTGAATCCATAATACTGAGACTTTTCTGTCTAACTGTTCCAGTAATACGATGCACTACTAGACACTATTGGGTTAAAACTCTGCTGAAGCCACTCTCACATTCCTATACTGTTTGGTAATCCTTGCGAGGGTGTGTGTGTGTGTGTGTGTGTGTAAGAGAGTAATGATATCTGGTTCCACCACTTGGCTGGGGTTTCCAGTGTCCCAAGCTGCAGTAACGGCCCAGTTCTGCCTGAGGGGAGACAGCAGCAGTCAAACATGCTCTGGTCTGATGTCTCCTCCTTGGCCCTGCCACACACTGTTGTCCTTCCAGACCCAGGGGACAGTCCCCTGTCCTGTGGCCCACTCTCGCACCCTACCATCAGATACATCCAGTTGACCTTGCCCATCACATGAATGACTGACCCTCTAAATGCAAGTCTGCACCTAGGTCCTGTGTGTAGTTCTAGTGGAAAGTCTGGTCATCATGAGACTGTCTTGTCTGTTTGTAACCATCAGTAAGTACAGGTTGTTGGAGAGCAAGATCGAGTCGACCCTGAAGAAGACTCTGGAGATCCGGGAGGAGAAGATCCTGAGGCTGGAGTCACGTCTGGAGGAGTCCAGCAGCCTCAACCAGCAGCTCCGCACTGAGCTCAGCACCGTGAGGACCACACACACACATATATATACACACACACACACATACATATAAACACACACACATATACACACACACACACACACACACATAAACATATACACACACACACACACACACACACATATACACCCCCCCCCACAAGCACACATGGTATACATGTTCCCCATCCCATATCCAGTATCTTTGTGTGTGTGTGTGTGCAGGTAAAGAGGACCTTGGAGGCTCTGCGACAGCGTCAGGAGGAGGAGCAGGCCCACAGCCAGAGCTCCCAGAATGCAGCGCTGCAGGGTCAGGGGTCAAGGCAGGGGGTGGAGAAGTGGGAGGTGGAACAGAGGGAGGCCACAACAGAGCTGCTCAAGCTGAAAGACCGCCTCATAGACATCGAGAAAAACGTGAGTGGTGGACACAACAGGAAGGGGTGGAGCCTGTTTTGAATGAAATGATTTGATTGGCTTAGGGAGTACGGACCATTGTTTGAGCCTGTTTGTGACATGCTGAGTCTCTCTTAGAAAGGGAACAACATGTAATAATTCCTGTGTGTGTGTGTGTGTGTGTGTGTGTGTGTGTGTGTGTGTGTGTGTGTGTGTGTGCGTGCAGAACACTGCGCTGCAGACAGAGAAGCAGCTTCAGAAGGAGCAGCAGAGGCAGCTGGCCTCCCAGAACTCTCAGCTCAACAGCCAGACGGTGGCGCTGCAGAGACAGACCACCAACCTGCAGGACCAGAACACTGTTCTACACACCCAGACAGCCAAGCTGCAGGTACACACACACTCACCCAGACAGTCAAGCTGCAGGTACACACACTGACAACCACTCTCCAGACACAACCGCTAACATCTCCCCTCCATCCCCCAGGTGGAGAACTCCACCCTCAGCTCCCAGAGTGCATCACTCATGGCCCAGAATGCCGTGCTGCAGGGCCAGGTGTCGGCCCTGGAGTCGGAGTCGGAGGCGTGGCAGCGTCAGCGCGAGGAGGCGAGGGCGGGCCGCGAGGGCGTCCTGCAGGACCACGAGCGTCTGCTCAGCGTGCACGAGAGGCAGGCGGCCGAGTACGAGCACCTCATATCCCAGCATGCAGCACTGAAGACCAGCCAGAGGGCTCTGGAGCAGGAGCATCGCAGCCTGCAGAGCAAGTAAGGCCAACACACACACACACACACACACTGCAGAGCAAGTAAGGCCAACACACACACACACTCACACATACTGCAGGCCAAGTAAGGCCAACACACACACTGCAGGCCAAGTAAGGCCAACACACACACACTGCAGGCCAAGTAAGGCCAACACACACATTGCAGGCCAAGTAAGGCCAACACACACACACTGCAGGCCAAGTAAGGCCAACACACACACTTTGAGGCCCAGAAGCAGGTCAGGGCAGGCTGTGTGACCCCCTCATGAGACTACGCTGTAGTCCCACGTGTGTCAGTGTAACCAGCTCCAGGGTGGAGCTGCACGGCCAGCCTGGCCTTGGGAGAGGGGGATATATTTAGTCACCACATGCTCACATTGTAAACACACATTCACCCAAAGAACAAAGCACGCTCCCTGACCTTAACTCCTCTCTCTTCTCCTCCTCTTTCTCTCTCTCCCACTCTCTTTCCCACTCTCTCTCTCCCAACTCCCTCCTGCTCTCTGCTCTCCTCCCCATCATTTACTCACGCTCCTTCCTGTGCCAACTCTTCTTCTCCACTCCTCCACTCCTCCTCCTTCTCCACTTCTCCACCCCTGCTTCCCCTCCGCCCCTGTTTCTCCTTCGCTCCTCCAGGTACATGGTGATGCTCCAGCAGAAGGAGGCTCTGGAGGATCTGGAAGGTTCTCTGGAGAAGGATAGACACAGTCTGCAGGAGCAGATCCACACAAACAGCATCCTCCTGGAGGAGAACTCAGGCCTCAGGGGGGAGCTGAGCAGGTCAGACACGCACACACACACGCACACACACACAGACACACACACACACACACACACACACACACACACACACACATACACACACACACACACACACACACACTCACACACTCACACACACACAGACTCACACACACACACACTCACACACACACACTCACACACTCACACTCACACACACACACACACACACATACACACATACACACACATACACACATACACACACTCACACACTCACACACACACACACACACACACACACACTCACTCACTCACTCACACACATACATACACACACACACACACCACCACAGTACACCCTCAACATTGTCCGAAGCCTCCCCTCCAACCATACAGGACACAGTTCTGCCCCCTGCTGGTCATGTAGTAGGTTGACCTATGTTGCTCAGTGGTAAAGCATTTGACTGCAGATCAATAGATTGCCGGTTTGAATCTCTTGTATGTCACTTTGGATAAACACGTCTGATATTCAAATGTATTATTATTAAATGACTCGTGCTTCTTAATAAGCCCCTCCCCTGTCAACATAAACCCTCCCCTTCACCGTTAACCCCTCCCCTCTCCCTCAGGGTCAACCAATCCCAGAGCCAGCTGACTAAGGAGTACGAGGGTCTCCAACTGCACACCAAGGAGCTGAAGACCTCCCTGAACACGGCCCAGCTGGAGGTGAACCGCTGGCAGGCCCAGTACGACCAGCTGAAGGAGCAGCACCAGGGCCTGGACATCTCCATGACCAAGCTGGACAACCACTGTGAGGTAGGACCGCAGAGAGAGAGAGCCAGCGCCTTTATGTGTGTGTGTGTGTGTGCGGTTTGTGTGTGTGTGAGATTGGGCTCTGCGCAGTTGTGCGTTTCCAAAAGTAGGAGCATTGTGCGTGTGTTTGTGTTTTCGAAAGTACGAATATTGTGTGTGTTTCTAAAAGTAGGAGCATTGTGTGTGTGTGTTGGTGTTTTCGAAAGTAAGAATATTGTGTGTGTTTCTAAAAGTAGTAACATTGTGTGTGTGTGTGTGTGTGTGCGCAGCTGCTGACCCGTCTGAAGGGGAACCTGGAGGAGGAGAACCACCACCTACTCAGCCAGATCCAGATGCTGAGTCAGCAGAACCAGACTCTGCTGGAGCGCACCATGGAGAGCAAGGAGCACTACCACGAGGAGCAGAAGCTCTACATGTCAGTGTGTGTGTGTGTGTGTGGGTGTGTGTGTGTGGGGGTCTTGTTTTACTAGCCTTGTGGGGACCAGAAATCCCCTCAAGGATGGTAAACTAAGAAAATATTGACCTTGTGGGAACATTTGTGGGGAACCCGAAACTTAAGTAGCTATTTCTAGGGGTATTTAGGGTGGTTGAAGCTACAAATGGTGTTAATTAATTAAAGGGTTGGGCTTCAGAGTTTTGGATTGTTCCAAGGTTAGGAGTTTATGTTTGGGCTTTATTTAGGGTACAGTTTTGGTTTTAGGGTTAGGTGTTGGGGTTGTAGTATAGATAAACAGAACATTTGTGTGGTGGTCGCTTCCTACTTGAGTGTTTGTGTTAACGCTCCTCTCCCTGTGCTCCACAGAGACAAGCTGAACACCCTACGACGTCAGAAGGAGAAGCTGGAGGAGAAGATCATGGACCAGTACAAGTTCTACGACCCTGCGCCCAAGAAGTAGGACATTTCTCTAGACTTCTGCTTGTCAGCAGGCAGGAGACTGTGCTGCCTCTCCTGTTCAAACTACTGGCAGAGATTAAGAGTGGGAGAGGGAGGGAAAGATGTAGGGAAGGAAGATAACACAAAGCATAATCAGGTGTGCACTGTGACAATTCAAAAATGCCATTGGTTGAGCCAGATGAGAACGCAAAATTCGCAGTACTCTGTACTGTTCAAACAGGCGCAGTATAGACATCCTCCAAGTTCCTCCCCATCCTTTCCTGAACCTCTGACCTCATATCCTGTCTGTCCTACCAGGAAGAGCCAGTGGGTGGGGGCTAAAGCCCTGGCTAAGCTCATCAAACCCCGCAAGGACAGCAGCTCCAGAGAGAGGGTTCGGTCTGCCGCCGACCTGCCCCTGCCAGACACCCCCACTCCGGACTACCCCGACGGATTCCCCCCTCTCCCGCCCCCGCCCCTGCCCCCTCGCCTGTCCCGCCTCGGACCCGACACCCCCGAGGAAAACCACACCCACAACAATTCTCTCAATAACTCACAGACCTCCACCCACTCCATCAGAGGTAAGTCCAACAGCAAGACCTTAAGTTAGACCGTTAGACTGTATGTTAGACAAACTGTTTATTAGACAGTAAGACAGACAGCAAGTCAGACAGCAGACAGACAGCAAGTCAGACAGACAGTAAGTTAGACAGACAGTAAGTTAGACAGACAGCAAGTCAGACAGACAGTAAGTCAGACAGACAGTAAGTTAGACAGACTGGCAATCTGACAGTCAGTAAGAAGTCCTTTCTAAGCAGAGATCCTGTAATATCAGAGATCCTGTAATATCAGAGATCCTGCAGTATCAGAGATCCTGTAATAACCCCTCTATGGCCTGCTGGCGTTCCAGAATCCGAGGTGTGTGGTCAGCGTCGGGGTCTAGTGTGTGTAGTCCCTCCAGGCTCTCTCTTCTAAGGATGTGTTTCAACACGCTAGACGAAGCAGAGTCGGGCTCAACGTAGGCACACTGTCTGGTCTAACGGACTGTAAATGTGGGTGTGACGTTTTACAGCATTGGTGTTCTTGAGGGTACAGCAGTTTGTGCAACGCAGTCACATCTGGAGTGAAACATCAAGCTGGTGGCAACTTGTGTGGTGGCATATGAACTTCCAATACTGCCAACACTGTACCACCTTGTCTGTGAGCAGAATCATTAATATGCACAGCAGGTCTTCTTCTCTACAAACTCTACAGGTTAGGCACTGGGTCTCTGTTTCCTGAGAGTTTATTTTGAGACGTCTCTGTGTGGCAGTCTCTTCTTCTTTATCCTCCTCCGTGGAGATGTCTCCGAGCTGTGGGGGGTCTCCTTGTTCAGGAGAGCTGAATCTCCGTACCAGAGTCCCACCCAGCCATGAGGTCTCACATCAATCGCTTCCCCAATCAGAGGTCCTTTCGTCGGGTGGCAGAACCACTTTGATGAGGCTAGGAGATGAAGACATGGAGGAACTTTGTTGTTTCTCCACGTTTCCTTTATTGGAGACAGTTGCCTTGATTCCAAAACAAGTTGTAAAGGAAAGTTAATGTGTCTGGGTGTGTTGTGACCGTGTTTTATCTGCTGGAATGCGAGACGGAGACGGGATTGTCTGTTTTCAGTTGCGCAACCAGTCGTAACCCGACGACGTTTATGGTAGTCTGTAAAACATTGTGTAAAATCGTATCTGATCTTGACTTTTAAGGATCAAGTTAGTAATGTGCTGTGGAGGCACTGTGGCGGAGGTGTCATCGTTACCTTCTATTGGGACTTACGGTAGAGAGTAATAGCATAGCTGATGTGTTTGTGCCAAGAGTGTTGTCAGGACTGTATATAGATCCTTCCTCTGATGACACTCTCTTTGGCAACGATACAACCATTTGTATAACTGTATAACAAAGCCACATGAGGTGTGAAATGGATCTTGCTTTGCTTGCTGGGTGAAATTGTCATTTATTTCATCATTTGTGGAGTAAATTAGCTTTTTTTTCCTGAGTAGAGAGTTGCTTGACTAGTTATATAGCTCATCATTGACAATGTGCATGTCACAGTTATACTATCTGTGCTGGTGGGAAAGGAACTTACAAGTATTTATTTATGCTTCACTAGCATCCAACTGTTCTGTAATTGTTTCTGCATAGGCCTCAATCTGCAAACAAATACATGATAAATATAGAACAGGAAGCAATGTTTGTTAGGTTCTATGGTAGATTTGGTGAAGGAGGGTCAAATATCCAAGAAAGAATGGAATTAATCATTCCTAGCAAAAAAACGTTTGTCATTGTGTTTTTGTCATTCCAAAAAATGTGTTGGACATCTCCGTATCTCCCAATTTGAACACCAGCGTTACCCTGAAGGCATTTCTCTAGTGTTTCTTATTGTAATAAAGTAGGTAACACACTCTGCAACACAGGCACAACCAAACAAGAGCACCAGTACGAGTTGATAACTTGTTATTCAACCTGATTTCGAATACTGTCATGTTGTCTTTGTTTTAGGGATTTTGATTTGGCATAAGAATTCTGGAATTGTGAGAATTCTGGAATTGTGAGAATTCTGGAATTTTTACGAGAATTCTGGAATTTTTGACGAGAATTCGGGAATTTTGACGAGAATTCTGGAATTGTGACGAGAATTCTGGAATTTTGACGAAAGTTCTGGAATTTTGACGAGAGTTCTGGAATTTTGACGAGTTCTAGAATTTTGACGAGAATTCTGGAATTTTGACGAGAGTTCTGGAATTTTGACGAGAATTCCGGAATTTTGACGAGAATTCCGGAATTTTGACGAGAGTTCCGGAATTTTGACGAGAGTTCCGGAATTTTGACGAGGGTTCCGGAATTTTGACGAGAGTTCCGGAATTTTGACGAGGGTTCCGGAATTTTGACGAGAGTTCCGGAATTTTGACGAAAGTTCCGGAATTTTGACGAGGGTTCCGGAATTTTGACGAGAGTTCCGGAATTTTGACGAGAGTTCCGGAATTTTGACGAGAGTTCCGGAATTTTGACGAGAGTTCCGGAATTTTGGCGAGAGTTCCGGAATTTTGACGAGGGTTCCGGAATTTTGACGAGGGTTCCGGAATTTTGACGAGAGTTCCGGAATTTTGACGAGGGTTCCGGAATTTTGACGAGGGTTCCGGAATTTTGACGAGAGTTCCGGAATTTTGACGAGAGTTCCGGAATTTTGACGAGGGTTCTGGAATTTTGAGAATTCTGGATCTAAAACTAATCTGGTTTTACAGTTTACCCTGAGAGAAGTTTCTGAATAGTAGTTAAATTTAACTATATATTTTTTTTATTTTCATCATGATTATGGTTTATAGTAGTTTACTCTGAACACTGCAGTTTTCTTTCCCAGGAAGTGGAACTGTCTGTGGAACGGCAGCCATAGTGAAACGAGACACTTAGTTTCATCACCCTGACCCAGGTACACAGGATCTGTAAGATCTGCCCTCCTCAGCCCAACCTGCCAAACAGATGAGCTTCGGCTTTCGGGGTCCATCAACAAGCGCGAGTTGGGCAACTACTACTCACAAAATGTCACAAAAATCATTTAAAAAAGTTGTATTATAAATGTTTGCATGCATGTCTGCTTATGACAAGGTAAATACAGTTAAATTACCCCTATATTTCCAGTTTATTCCTGTTAATTCCCGTTAATTCCCGTTAATTCCCGTTAATTCCCGTTTATTCCCATTAATTCCCGTTAATTCCCGTGGAAAGTTTCCAACTTTGAATATTCCCGGAATTTTGCAACCCTACTTCTACACACATTCAGCTCTGTGACCTCCTCCACTGCCGGTTTAATGACGCTTTTACACAGAACTGCGAGGCAGCATAAAGGCGCAACATTCCCGAACCTTGATCAGACTGTAAAAGGGCTGGCTGGCTGGGCAGGCAGGCAGACAGACAGACAGGCAGGCAGACAGGCAGGCAGACAGACAGACAGACAGACAGGCAGACAGGCAGACCGGCAGACAGGCAGACAGGCAGGCAGGCAGGCAGGCAGGCAGGCAGGTAGGCAGGCAGGCAGGCAGGCAGGTAGGCAGACAGGCAGACAGGCAGGCAGACAGGCAGACAGGCAGACAGGCAGGCGCTGTGTTTGCAGGTTGCACCACCTCCTACTTTGGAAAAATCACTGGATCAAGAAAAACATGAAAATACAAATAAACATCAAACCCAAACCCACCCGCTTAACAAACCCCATGTCTTCCCAACGCATGGACGGAACTTGTGCTCCACCAGAGGGCAGTGCACACACACACACACACACAGTCTCTCTCCCGCATAACTTTAAAATCTTTCTCAGCATGATGACTGGTTCTGTTGGTTCTACTAAGGTTCTAATGCATGTTTACTAGAGTAGAGTTGGGTTCTATTGCATGCCATGACACCTTCACTGTCTCTGTTGGGTTGTATGGGTATCATTCTATGGGTAAAGAGTCACACCATTAACAGATTTCTCTTCCACTCGCTCTTTCTCTTTCTCTCCTTTCATCCGATCCCTCATTTCTGTGTGTGTGTGTGTGTAACATAACACATTCGCCACATCTAGCCCCCTCCCCAGCCCCCCTCTCCATACCCCTCTCGACCTCACCCTCCTGCCCCCTTTCTGCCCCCCTCTCGACCTCACCCTCCTGCCCCCTCTCCATACCCCTCCTGGCCCCCCTCTCGGCCCCGCTGGCCCCCCTGGCCGCCAAGCGGTTCAGGTTCCTGCGCAGTAAGAGCCATGAGAAGGAGCGCTCCCCCCGGACCCCCCCCCGCTCGGGGCTCTCTCTCCAGGAGGCTGCGTTTCTGGTCCTCCTCTGACATCATCACCACCTGCTCTGTCGAACCTCTGGTGCCTGGCGAGGCCTTCTAACGCCGCTGCCACCTTCATCATCATCATCATCGTCTTCAACAACATCTTTGTCATCTTTATCTGTACTCACCCATCCACTCTCTTCCATACTTTATAAGCCTTTCATTAGTATTCTCCCTGAAAAAGGCACACACACACAAGCCCACACACACACACAAGCCCACACACACACACACTGTCTGTACTGTGAGCAGGTTCTTGAGGGGCCCGTAGCTACCCTGGCCTGTCTGGACTCTAGACCGTGCAGTAAGTAGTCAGCCTGGAGCTCCTACTGCAGACAGCTTTACCACAGCTGGCTTTGTCTGTATGCGTGTGTACGTGTGTGTGTGTTTGTGTGCACCTGTGTGTGTACATTGTGTCCTGGCTTGTACTGTGAGCTTGTCTGTGTGTGGAAGACAGGGCGGAGGGTTTAACCTTTTCCTGCCGGAGGCAAAATTCCGAACATTCCATATGCTGCCGAAATATGATTATCATATTCATATTCATATTTTATGAATTTTCATATTCAATCGTACACCAAAACGGGTTATACCATTTTGAAGAGGAGAACTAGGGGATTTTAATGATGTGAATAAATATATGATTACTTAAGGCAAATCATATTTTATTAAGGTGATTTCAGGCAGCCATTTTTTACAAAAACTTCTCCATCCACCATACCTCATCAGACAACTTACATTTTGACGACTTTAATTACAAGATGGAGGAAAACTTTGACTAGGTGGAATATCCACAAATCTGTGGGCAATGTAAATCCGAAAACAGATTAGAAATATCTTATTTTGATTAAAAGCTATGACCATTCTAGTGACTAGTGGTAACATGGGGAAAACCGGAATTCCCCTCCCCCAAAAGTAGCTAGCGCTATGCCTGGCTACTCCTCTCGATAACTAAAAAACGTTCTACTGTCTTCCACAATCGACCGAATTGGCCAAACAAGATATCAAAATGTAGCTTATAGTTTACATAATCTAGCTAGTTAATGTTGTTTTTCCAAGTTTCACAGAAATATGCTAAAGTTGAGGCTAAACAGCGCTACTATCGTCATACTACCCTTCCTGCCGGACAAGTATTTCTCTCGTCAAAATAACTCCCGTCACTCCCACAAACAAATTC
This sequence comes from Mallotus villosus, assembly GCA_903064625.1. Lineage (NCBI taxonomy): Eukaryota > Metazoa > Chordata > Actinopteri > Osmeriformes > Salangidae > Mallotus > Mallotus villosus. The sequence continues at coordinate 61,692 of CAEFZP010002328.1, read as the reverse complement.
TTCGTAAGTAAAAAGTTTAGACTTTTAATTGACAATATTCACAACACATATTAAGACACTTGTCTTTAATCATAATATCGTCTCCGATTTCAATTCGAAGCTGTAAATCTCACGCTGTAGGCAATCTTCCATGATCTCCGCTCTAGCTCCGCCTCGGAAAACAATGGCTGCCGTTGCAGACGATACAGGAAAATCCTCCTCCCACTAACCCCTTAACCAATGGTATGTGCTTTTAGCTTAACTTGTCATGAGTATCCAGAAGCTTTCAGAATTAAAATTGGTGATTGGACGGCAGAGCTATTAAGGCGTGAACCATGGGCATTTAAATGCCCATATTTGAATGGTCCGGCTGGTAAGTGGGGGTTGGTCGGGGCCACCACTCTGAGCTATTGTAATCTAGACAGTCATCATAAATCTACTGTATGTAAGGTGAGAGGACAAGAGGGCTGCATGCATGAGAGAGGGGGAGGAAGGGGATGAGGGGGGGGGAGGGAGAGAGAGGGGGGAGCGAGGGGAGGAGAGGGGGAGAGGGGGGGGGAGAGGAGAGGGAGAGAGTGGGAGAGAGTGGGAGCAAGAGGGGGGAGAGTTGACAGATTAAGGAAAGAGCCAATCTCTGGCAGAGCTGTCGTAACTGAGCACATGATGGTGTATCTGTCTTCCCCCCAGATGTCACCATTCTGTCTCACATTGTTCTGTTCTTTCTCCCCCTACCTGTCTCACCCCTCCCTGGTCTTCTCCTCCTGCCTGTCTCACCTCCTCATGTCCTGAGAAAAGAACCTTGTTCACGACACATGCTGCCCAGGCTGCTTACGCGCGTGTTAAATGCTAACCTCCGTCCACATGTGTGTCCTTGCTCTTAACGTGTCCTGTCTGCAGCGCTGTCGAGTCATGTGACAACTCTGTGTGTGATGTCTCTACAGGAAGGGTTCAGTGATTGGTTCGTCAGTCTGAGACACCTGTTATTTATGTGTCAGGTGACCCCGGAGGTTCCAGTGGCAGGAAGCTGTACCCGACACCAGGGGGCAGTAGTGAGAGCGTCAATGGGGGGTGGAGCTGAAGACTTCTACTCCAGGAGGAGAGGAGGAGAGCTGGGAGTCGTCACATACTCCACCCCCACCATCCAGACCTCCACCCCTGCGCTCACCCCCTCCATCCAGACCTCCACCCCTGCTCTCACCCCCTCCATCCAGACCTCCACCCCTACTCTCACCCCCGGCTCCAGGCCCAGTCGCAGGACCAGAGGTAGCACACGCCTGGTTTACATGTTGAATGTGTGTGTGTGTGTGTGAAGGAGGAGAAAAAAACAAAGGAATCAAATCTGAGACTATTTAAATTATTAAAATATACATTACCTTTTTCCAACAATGCCACTTGCTGCTTTGCCACCGACTACCCCCGTGTCACACCGGCTTTGTACTGTATCTAGGCACAACACAGCTCATACTCACACCTTTCTGAAATCAGATGGCGCTGATTGGTCAGTCATCAGCCAATGGGGTTGCTCTGAGCCTCTCTGTGCTTCCTGGAGAGTACCTCAGTCACGACCCAGCCGTCTACAGGGAACACACACACACACTCCAGCAGGAGGCTACACACACACACACACACACAATCCAGAAGGAAGCAAGCTGAGGCTGCAGGCTACAATATCCTCACTAGGCCTTCATTACCTATGGCTCCGTATAATGTATCTGGAAGGGAAAATAACAGCACTATTAATTTAACACGGGAACGGGTGGTTGGTTCCAGTTGAATGATGAGACTCGAAGTAAACAAACAGCAAAGCTGTACACAACAGAACATCGTCTCACCGACGAGTTACTCTGGTTTAAGTACAGAAAGTTCCAAAGTGTGGTCGGGGTGCTGTGGTGACTGACCTTCCCCTCCCCCCACTCCCAGGTCTGCTGTACGACGACGACGCCCGCCTGCTCTCCTCCGACACCCTGGGGGGATCTGGTCTCCATGGAAACGCAGGTAGAGGAGCGCTCGGATCGATGTGGAAAGTTCCTTGAGTGCCTTCTTGGTTTCTGTCAAGACGCACTTTCTCCCTCAATCAATGAGTTCCTCATTATCTGTATTTGTTTGTGTGTGTGTGTCTCTCTCTGTGGTGTGTGTGTGTGTGTGTGTGTGTGTGTACAGGATATAGACCAGGATCTGCCGAGCTCAGCCACAACACCTCCAGCAGCAACTCTCCAGTAAACTGTCGAGGTGACAGTTGTTACTACACTGTTAGATTAGATTACTATAGTACGATACTGTTACTACAGTACTACACTGTTACACTACAATCATGTCTGAGAATGTAACAGCCTAACTGTCTTTGTTATCTGTCTGTTTTTCTCTCTACCTGTCTGTCTGTCTGTCTGTCTCTCTGTCTGTCTGTCTGTCTGTCTTTCTCTCTACCTGTCTGTCTTTCTCTCTACCTGTCTGTCTGCCTCTCTCTCTGTCTCTCTGTCTGTCTCTCTGCCTGTCTCTGTCTGTCTGTCAGACTCTGTGGAGCGGCTGCAGGGTCGCTCTGCTAGCATGTCCAGTGATGACGTGGCAGGTCTTCTCAGCCAGGAAGCACTGCCCCGCAGCTCCACCCTCCCCTACGACCCCCCGTCCCAGAGAGGCTCGGCCCGCCCCGGCCTCGCCCCCAGCCTCGCCCCCGGCCTCGCCCCCAGCCTGACCCCCGGCCGGACTCGGCCGTCCTCCCCCGGCAGCCAGATGGTCACCCTGGAGGAGTTCCTGTATGAGAGCAACACTCTGTCCCCGCCCACAGTGAGTACTGACCACGCCTCCACATACTCATGTAACCTATCACAGCCGAGGAGAGGTTAGCATTAACATCGTGGAGAAGCTTGGCTGTGTGTGTGTGTTTAGTTTTCTACAGACTATAAAGGACTGGTACTCCTCTGGCCTGTAATTGGGCTTCATGTTATGATGATATCTGTGATGAAGTTATTAAGAGTAATTGACGGACTAACTAACGGATCGCATGAAATGTGATCGTGTTTGTAAGGAAGGAAGCAGGATGGAGGAATCAATCGTGCTGTTTGTTTTACTGCTTGTTTTAAGGCTTTTTGTCTCAATTAGATTAGCCTGTAGTTGATTGGCTGTTTGGCCACTGCCTGTTGTAATAAAGGGCCATTCAGATAATTGTGTGAGCGTATGTATGTGTGCATGTGTGTGTTTAGATTGATGGCTTTACGACCTGTTACGCTGTAAACATGTTTTACTTGGTAACTGCATGACGGAGTCTCTCACAACACATACTCTCCCACACACACACATACTCTCCCACACACACACATACTCTCCCACACACACACACACACACACACACACACACACACACTACTCTCCCACACACACACACACACACACACACACACACACACACACACACTCATCTGTGGTCCACCCAGTTATGTTTGTAGTGTTTAGAGAGAGATTAGTCTCTCTGTCTCTTCTGTATTTATTCATTCTAAACAAACGGGCTCTGATTGGATCAGCCCCTTAGCGCTATACTGATTTCACTAATCCAGGAAGTTTAAAATCTGGTGGGAGTTCTCATCCCCTGACGAAAGAAGTTAGTGAGGGTTAGGAGAGTATGTGAAGCTGCAAAGTATGAAGTATCTAACCCTGTGTGTGTTTGTGTGCGTGTATGTCCATCTGTCCATCCAGGTGCAGACAGGCAGCAGAGAAGATCTGATGACTGAATATTTCACCAGGGGTCCGGGGGGAGAGAGAGACCGCGCCCCCCCCGGCCGGACCCCCCCCCTCCGGGACGGCGCCAAAACCCCCACCAGCTACGTCACCCCCACCCTCAAGACGGTGGGCGGGGCTAACAAGCCAGGCCAGAGCGTCAAGCCCAGCATGCGTCTGCCTGACTCCGCCCCTCCCTCCTCTAACTCTCAGACCCTCCCACACAGGGCCAGCAACGGGCTTGGGGGGTCAGGGGGGACACCTGTGGGCCGACCTTCCTCAGTAAACTCCCCCGTGTCCCGAGGGGGCGGGGCTGGCAGTGGTCTGAGTCGAACCTTCAGCCTGGCGTCAGCTGACCTGCTGCGGTCCAACGGGCCGGACAGCTTCCGCCCTGACAGCGCCCAGGAGGGCGTCATAAGGAGGCCTGGGGCGGGCTCTGGGGCGAGGGAACGACCCCTGTCTGCCCGACTGGCAGGCCCCACCACCAATCAGCATGGAGATGGAGGGTACTCCCCCCTAGCCCCGCCCCTTCACCACTCATCCTCGCTTTCCCTGCCGCCGGACCGCCACAGCGCAGCAGGAGGGAGGTCAGGAACCAATCGAAACAGCCTGTCTCAGAGCCGATCCGCCCCCCAGCAGCATCGCGGGGAGGTTGCCATGGTGACGCCGGTGCGGGCGGTGCCGGCTCTGCGTCTGGAGGAGGCGGAGTCGGAGGCGGAGGGAAGGGTGACGTCCGACTCTCCCCTGCTGAAGAAGACGGAGGGGGGCGGGGGAGGGGTGGGCTGTGGGACAGAGGAGCCACCCAAGACCGCTCCCTCCTCCCCAGACCCCAACGACGACCCCCAGACCGTCTGGTACGAGTACGGTTGCGTCTAGACGTCTGGGTGAGGACTAGCCTACAGGACAGCTACTGCCACGGTGGACTGTGCAGGACTGGAACACGAACACACACGCCTGGCTCGGTCCCCTTCTGATTAATTAACCCAACCTGTAATTGACTGGTTCACAGCTGGACATCTACACCCCAAAGAGAACACTGACCCCCCCCCGCCCCCCTTCTCTGCTCCCCCCCCCCACCCCCCCTCTCCCCAGACTGCTGTCACAGCTGTACTCCTACAGTAACACAGAGAAAGAGATGAAAGGCACTAGAGACATGAATGTTTGCTCCCTCCTTTCACGCCAGTTCTGCTGATCACCACCCTCTCTCAGGCTCCCCCCCCCCACCAGCCGAGCCATGTGGTCCCAGTTCTATTCTGACAGGGAACAGAAGGACACTCAAGACGGAGCTAGTCGACCCCTCCCTGTGTAATTACACCCTCCTCTCTCTCTGTCCTCACAGCGTCCCAGCATGCAGCACTCCAGGGAAGTGTTTCTTCCCTGGCTGGCGTGGCAGAGTCCTGCTCTGACCACACTGGCTGGCCCAGATACTACTAACACTGGTCAGCCTAACTACGGGGTAGAGGATGGGGATGGACAAAGAGAGAGAGAGAGCAGAGAGAGAGAGAGAGAGCGAGAGAGCAAGTGAGAGAGGGAGAAGAGCAGCAGATTGTAGAATGATGAGAAGCAAAGAACCAAGACAGAGAAAGAAACCATGTATATCCCTGCTACTTGTTGCTGTTAACAACACGTTCTGTAAATATGAATTCTGGGTCCAAATACATTCCTAAGAGCACTAGAGGAAGAAGATGATGAGGATGACGATAGATGATGAAGTAGTCAATGCGTCTGAACACTGGGTTTCTGCTGTCGCTGTTGATGCTTGTTACCACACAGTCGGGGTTGTCGAGTTCTTATATATGTTGAAACACTGAAACAAACCTCACGAAAGGCATGAAAGACTTCCAATGTATTTATTTATGTACTTCAGACTGATCTTTTGTAATGACGGTGTCCACTGCCTTTGTTTGATTGGTGTGTGTTGGCTTTGTGGTGCAGTTTGTACTGGTGTGTACAGTCTGGATACAACACTCATCTTACTTCCTTCTGTCTGTAACTTCCTGTCCAGACTGGATGTAGAAAGCTTGTCTTCCTGTTTTCTGTCCAATAAGAAGAGACTTGTGTCTCAGTCCAAATTTATACTGCTTTTAAAGACCTCTACTGATACAGGTCTAACGTTGGAGATTTCTAAGATATGTTAATAAAAAGTGATCAAATGTAATGTCCACTGGTGAATCCAGGCCCAGCTGCAGGAGATGTGTGTCTTTTATTGGGAAAGTGTCACCACAAGGACCTGCGATGCTTTCCCAGACCCAGCTGGCTCTTTGCAGACCCGGCCCAACCTGCACACAAGGTCCAGACAAACAAGCAAATCTGTTTCAGGGCTGTCTTGACCAAACAGTACTGGGATGAAACTGGATTTATTCTGTGTCATACCAGCATGCTTTCTGACTGGAATGAACTTAATGAAAATGCTTTTGTTTTCATTAGTTTCATGTGAGAGAATTTTCCTGACCAAAACTATTTGACCCTTTTTAATAATAAAGTTTTGTAAACTGAAGCCTCTTGTTGTCTTTCTGTTGTCAGATGGTTGAGAGAACTTTTTTTTGGCAGTTAAGTCACCTTAACTTAGGTAATCATTTCATCTTTTTACTTTTCCTGCGGTCATCTGTTGTCACGCTCTGCGCAGCACAAACACGATTTCCCCGTTTGTAAAAGTAAGTGGTTATGACTCGGAATAGGGGAGGAGGTGAGAATTCATTTTATGACGCATAATAGGAATGTTTTACTATTCATATATTGTAGCATAGCCTACTCACCTTATTCGCGAGGATGTGTTTACCATTTCAATGACAAGTGGCATAGGAAAGATTACTGTGAAGATAGCAGCACTTCAACACGCGCCGCCCCATTGATGTACCGTAAGATCCTTATTTCCTGCGCTATTTCATTTCACATCTGTCTGAGAGCATGCAGCTGTTTCAGACCGGGGCTTAACACTCGCGAGCTGTTACAAGACAGGAGTTAACGAATAAGGTTAGAAAACGGCTGCTTGTTTTATCACATGTACCTATTAACTTTGCATTTATTTCTGTTTTGATTTGACATGGTGATCCTGATCGTTTTATGGTGCTATATGTCTCTCATCTCTACTTTCACGATGCTTTAATTAAACCTACCAAAAACATGGTTATCTGAATTTGGACTTGCAAAAAATTATGTTTTTGTAATTTAAGCGCGTAAAGAATTAATTCTAAATTGGCTTGACCATCAGTGTTCCGTGTCCAACACACACATTCGGAGCACAGTATGCTGTGTGTACTTTTCACCAACCTAAATAAACAACTATGAGCAGAATAGCCTACTCGGAATCGACCGAAGAACAAAATCAAATCCATGAAACATTTGGAGCTGTGGTTATGATGGCTCGTGTCTTTTAGTAAAACAGCAAGTGGCAGGTGTTCGCTAGTCTACAGTAAGGTACCGGTGCAAAGTTCCCAGTGGACCAGTTTGATCTCCTTTTCTTTTTCGACTTTAGATATTTGTATGTTTTGAAAGTTTTTTATTTTCTTCCATGTGGCATTCAACGTGCAACATTTCTGTAATGGGAACATTCTAAAGATACTTGGCGTGACTGGAATGACAAATGACAGTTGTGTAGACTAGAGTATACGCAAGCAGCATGTTTTCAAGGCCAGAGCGGAAAGCACTCCCCAGTGGGAGAGGTTCTGGGGCTAACTAACACATTCCTCTGGTGGAGGCACGGTCTCTGGGGTGTTCTTTTGGTCAGCTACTGGGCTGTACCAAGGCTTTCTAAAGGCACTTTAGAAAGTCCTGGCCAAGTTACTTCAACCCCTCCAGCTCCAAGACTGGTCCTCTCCTGCTGGCAATCTTGCAGCAGGTGGCAGTGCCAGGATGGTGTCCTCACCGGCGCCACCAAGACAGGATGCCAGCATGTATACTGTTCCTGACGGTTCTTTGGGCGTTCTATTTGTCTCAACTGTCCCTCAGGAGTTTATATTCTTAAGGTCCTTGTTCCCTTTAGCTTCGGTTTGAATGGGGCCATCCTTTCTCTGGGACACCATGGCCTGTTGCCATGGTCCTGCCACCAGTCTCCAGTGGAAATGCATACGAAAGGACCTGACTGACTAAGTGGCCTTAACGTTCTACACTACTGAATGAGCCGCCATTTGGTTCTCCTGAGTTTTAGTAACCAGGCTGCCGTAGTGTCCTACCAGACTGAGTTCCACTAACCAGACGGCTAGATTGAACTTGGTTACCAGAGCGCCTGGCTCCGATTCTTCTCCATGCTCCTCGGACTGTTAGAGAAGCCTGGAAGGTCTGCAGTCTCTGGGAGCTGCAGGGGGAAGAGGTGGTGAGTAAACCGAGCTCTGATCATGTAGGCCTGTAGATTTTGCCTTCAAAGTGAACATCCGTCTAGATTCAGTTCTGTGTTGTGTATCTGTTCTGTGGCGTGTGGTTTATAGATGTAGTTAGCATAGTAGTGGTTTCCTGGGGGAGGCTACAGGAAGAGAATATAGAAATCATTACCTACTGAAAGGTATCTGAAAGTCTTTGTTTTGTGTTAGCTTTTTGCCACATCCTGTTTAAGTTGGATCTCTGTATGTGTATGGGCAAGATGGGGAGCACTGGGGACTGGAGAAACAGCTCACCAGAAATTCAACAAAACATTCCACCATACCACACCATCATTCCAATATTCTTTCAATGCTCTTATCGCGATTATGTTCCAGGTGTTTCTGACATTTTAGTCTCTAGCCTGCATGTCCATACACATAAACAGTTTTTTCCAAGTTTCTGAGGGTTACTTTTTAGAGTAACCGGGCAGAATTCTACCTCATGGTTCCTGGGGAAAATAGTTTCCATGTATTCATGTCACTGATTAACCTGTTAGTCAGAATATTGTTTAATCTCTGAATCCCTAAAGTCAAAAAACTGCTCAGGATATGGTCGTAGGAAAGCTCCTCCACCCTGAACACGCACACTGTACTGGTCATGTCCTGAGCGTGTTGTACTATACTGAACACGTTGCCCTTAGGGGAGTCCATGCAGAGGGAGAGCGTGTTGTACTATACTGAACACGTTTCCCTTAGGGGAGTCCATGCAGAGGGAGAGCTGAGCATCACACAGAGGTGTCTGACAGCTTTCCTCCCGCCTTCCTTCAGCAGTGACTCACTCTGGAAAGGGGTTCAGTAAAGTTTCGGAGAAAAGTGATGGCTTGGACACATACGCATACACACACACACACATCTGCTCTCATCACTGGCAAAAACAGAACTGAGACTGTGTGGTTTCCTTTCACAGAGCACATTTACATTTAGTCACTTAGCAGACACTCTTACGACTTACAGTAAGTGGGACGTTCCCCCGAGACAAGTAGGACTGTCTGGGTCCAGACAGGACCAACTGTCTGATGTCCTGGCCTGGGGATCTCCAGAAGCAGAGTCCAGATTCTCCCGCATCCAGCACACCCATGGGCCTGTCCTCTCTCCTCACAGCGCTGCGACACAATCTTGATAATAAGCGCAGACCCTGGGACACACTCACATACTCACATCATGGAACAGTGGGGCTGCTGTGAAGGTGATGGTTCACCAATGTGACTGTGGTTTCTGCAGCCCTCCGTTTTCCCTGTCACTGCTCCTCTAAAGATATCACTAACCCCGAGCCCAGGGTTTCAGGGCAGTGCCCCCAGCTCCTCTCTCCCGTCGCCTGGACACATTGAACCACTGCTGCCCCCAGACGGTTAATCTGCCTTCCAAAGGAAATGGGTTTTGTCTGGTGCAAATCCCTCTTAACCTAGACTTAGGTGTGCTTACCTTCGGCAAGAGCACAACCTTTGTTCTCTCACACATATATTATTATTAGTATTCTTATTTTTTCCCCCACCCCTAAGGATCCCAGTATTTGGACTACATAGAAAACGTTGGTGTCAAACTATTCATCTTGGTAGCGATTGCGTTGCTTGTATTGGGATTTACGTTCCGTTGCATGGTTTAGGCTTAAATTTAATTTTAGTGGCGAAAAGTGAAGCTAACAGTGGATAACTTGCTAGTCACTAACGTCACGAACGTCACGAACATCACGAACACACGCGTGACTACCTGTAAAACATTAGGCGCGTTCGACTCATTCAGCGCCTGCGTTGGCTGCAGCCGGCTGTCGGCGCCACCGGCGCTGCATGAAGTCGAAAACACCTTATGTTTAGAAGCTCGTTACAGCAAGACAGATGCAGAAACGTCACATGCAAAGAGGCAAGGGTGACATGACAACTATTTACTCTTAACATTGTGATAAAAAAAACTCAATTGTGAAATGTAATGTACAATGTGATATACGCTAATATTATTAAGATAGTAGCCTACATCTACTTTCGGAAACAGTAGTCTAGACTGTGGCTGATAACGCATCAGCCGCAGACTATACTGTAATGTATGTCAAAGGGGGTAATGTCAGAGCCTTTCTCTGCTAATGTCCGATTCGGTCTTTGTCAGTTGATCTCACAGTTGCGAGAACCGAAGGGCATTATGGGAGTGGCTGCCATTTTGCAGGTACGCCTGCAGTGGTGTTCAGTGAGTTTGCTATTGATTCATTTAATTTAAGTGTCAAAATGGGACGTTCTTGTTGCGTGATCGGCTGCAATAGAAGATCTCACGACAGCAAAGGTCATAAACTTCACAGCGGGGATAGTTTTTTTTCCTTTCCCACTTTGAAGAAAGGACAGGGACAGCATGTAGCGGACTTAACAAAGAGGCTTCGGATCGCCTGGTTGCAGCCGTCCGGTGCTAAAACATCACCGTTGCTAACATATCGCGTTTTATGTATGTTTGCGCTTGACATTTTCCTAAAGGTAAGATATTTAAGTGATGATACAAGATACAAATGTGAAGTATTTAACGTTACATCCACGTGTCGTTTTGGACGAATAATGTGGCACAGGAGATAAATCAAAACAATGCATGGTTGTATGTTCAAGTTCAATACTTTAATGGGCAGCATCTGTTTATACCGTACCCTCCCATCATGGGTCACACAGAAATCACTCGTTTTTTGGAGACAATGATGATATTGAAATAAACATTCCTCACAAATAAATGTTAGTTTTTGTATTTATTATGACATTAGATTACAAGTAAACGATTTGTTGGTGAACGTATCATTACCTGTCAGTTTTAAACCAGTGTAGCTCACTGCAACGCTGTACCCGAGACACAGGTAAGAAAAACAAACCGCGGTTTATCCTAGGCATGCCAAATCAAAAGTCCCAGAATCGTTTTTCAATTTGTGAAACTATTAGACTACTAACCTCAACTTCTGTTCCGTTATCAAAGGAAACGTGGTCGAAATGCAAAACTAGCAGGCTGTGGTGGCTCTACTTAGCTTAGCCTACCTATTTTTCAACCTTAGAACTTTGTCAGTGTTTGCACTACATATACAATGGAGGTGCCAAACATGTAGTGGTTTCCATGCTGTGATATCAATGTAGCAGATGTGTATCGGTGAAACTCACTCCTCAGGTATGTAATGAGCCACCCGCGTCACTGAATAGCTAGCCTTCGACTGGTTAGCTCCTGAGATTCCCACACAGCAGTAGTTTATAGTTAGATAGCTCGTAGTAAAATTGATCGGGGTCAGCTTCTCCATGCAAGGCTCCATGCAAGGATGTTTCCCTGCTTCAACACACCTGATTCAAATGAATGGGTCGTTATCTAGCTCTGTAGAAGCCTGGTAACGAACATGCGTTAGAATCAGGTGTGTTGGAGCCAAGAAACCTCTGAAACATGCAGGATAGGGGTTCCCTGAGGACATGGTTAAGAACCACTGCTCTAGACTGAGACCAAATGGTTGCATTTCGCGTTGTTCATTCCTTTTTTGAATGACACATTTCCCCCTCAATAAAAGGGCCATTGCCCATTTTAATGTTTTGTTCTTTGCCTGTCCTAGGTCAGAATGGAATGGCCTTGGTAATCTATGTACTGTCTAAACCGGCCATAGACACCGCACCCACCCAGCAGTGCGTGTGTGGGCGGAGTTAGCAAGGCGATGCGGTTGTTCCCCCTACGTTGACCATGTATACGAAGCAGTACATCAACTGCAGCATCAACCATGAGATCCACCAGTACCTGTTCTCCTGGGCCTACTTATTGGTTCTGCTGGTGGGGGTTCCTGCCAATGTGTTCTCCCTCTACCAAGCTGTGCTCCAGCTCAAGGTGACTGATGTATTGCAAGTTGGGTTCTTAAATTTTCTTAGGGACTCATCTTTTTGGTGTTTGTGTATTTTGACGTTAATAGTCTTGTTTTATTGTTCTTATCCTGACTGTTATTAACTATTGATCTGTTTGTACAGATCATTTTTTTAAATTAAAACACATCTTTCAACCCTGGAGCTTTTATTGTGAAAAACGAAATGTCTGCCCTAACGAGTAGTGGTGCTGGTGTGTTCCTCTGCAGGTGCGTAACGAGCTGGGCGTGTACCTGCTGCAGCTGACCCTGTCAGACCTGCTGTACCTGGCCTCGCTGCCCCTCTGGCTGCAGTACATCTTCCGGGGGGGACGACTGGCGCCACCCGGAGTGGCTCTGCAAGGTCTGCGGCTTCCTGATCTATCAGGTAGTGAAGGACGACCCAGGACCCTTCACCTCTGACCCCTTCAACCCTTAACCTCGGAACTTGACCAATCAAACCTAGAACTAGTGACCTTTAACCCCCGACCCTTCAGACCTTAACCCAGTACCCTAACCCTTCACTCTTAACCCCTGACCTTAATGATCAGATCAGGTAATGTGCTATTCTTGGTCATTTGACATGTTGATTATTTGAGCTTAACTTCTTTATCTCTCTCTCCCTTCCTCCCTCTTTCCCTCTCTCTCTGTATTCTGTGTCTCCCTGCTCTCCCAGAACATCTACATCAGTGTTGGCTTCCTGTGCTGCATCTCCTTAGACCGCTACCTGGCGGTGGTCTACCCTCTACGCTTCACCGCTCTCCGCAGCATGAAGGCCGCCGCCATCGCCAGCGTCGTTATCTGGCTCAAGGAGATTGGAGTGGGCGTGGTCTTCTTCCGCCACAGAGAGCTGAGCACGGACAGGACTAACCAATCGGTGTGCTTCGAGCACTACCCCATGCAGTCGTGGGAGCACCCGATCAACTACTACCGCTTCATCTCGGGTTTCCTGTTCCCGCTCGCCATCCTGGCCTTGTCCTACCTGCGGGTCCTGAAGGCGGTGGGGAAGAGCGTGGGGACGCAGAACGCCCAGAAGCAGCGCATCAAGCAGCTGGTGACCAGCACGGTGGTGATCTTCATGCTGTGCTTCTTCCCCTACCACGTCTTCCTGCTAGTGCGCACCCTGCTGGAGAAGGACTGCAAGTTCATCGTGAGCATCTTCAACTACTACCACTTCTCGCTGCTCCTCACCAGCATCAACTGCGTGGCCGACCCCGTGCTGTACTGTTTCGTGAGCGAGGGCGCCCAGCGCAGCCTCCAGGGGGCGCTGAGCTCCGTGGGCAGGGTTCTCTGCTGCTGCTGCGGGCGGCGGGGGAAGGCTAGCCCCGCCCAGCCGCAGACTAGCGACTCCAACGATGTGGCGGCCTCCGACGAGAACGGGGTCGCCGTCGTCGTGGTCACCCTGCTGCAATCCGCCGATGTGGAGATGTAGAGCGCCATGGGTACCACACGCACACATTCTACTCTCACACTCACACACACACACTTAACGGCGGCACGGCAACGGTTGTGCCCGTATGCTTTCGGAGAGATAGACAGATAGATAGTTGATATCTTTGTCATAGTGTTTATGTAACATGCTAATATAATATTTCTGCTTATCTCATGCAAACTTACTTCCATGTTGAGCTTCGAACTCACAGAACGTGACGTTGCCATGACGTTGCCATGCGAGTCCCTTGGTTGTAGATGGTCAAACACCAGAGCTCCAATCTCAGGGTCAGGTTCATATCTAACTGAGATGTCTGTGTGGGAGCCCGCTCCACTCGACCCTCACACCTGGTTTGCCCTGTCATACACTTCAACCAGGATCCCTTGTTCTGCTGCCAAGGCATGGGATTGGTCAAAGAGACAAACTGGCCAGTGAAAGAGGTTGGCTTTCTCATTATCAGCCAATTTGACATGGTTGTGTAGATTCATGCCAGCCAATCACCGCGCAGGGCTGTAAGACCTTGCTCTTTGTTTACATAAGTTTATGTCCATGCGTGGCTGTGGATGTGTAACCTAATTATGAAGTATAATATAACAAAATTGACCTGTGGAGTTATGTTGAAGGTATATTTTTGTAAGAAGTATGTGCTGGGTCTTCTGAGGTGTATAGTGATGTCTTCCTGTCTTCCTGTTGCTTTCGATACTTCTTGTTTGTGGTTTATTCCTTCCTTTGGCAGTTATTCTGACAAACTTTCCGCGAGAAATGCTTGTGCGCGGTATGCCTGGGTTGAGCGATTCGTAACCAGTGTTAAAGCGTGAATCATCCCGTGTCTGTTCGTATGCTTGTGTCTTTGGTCTGCTGCCAAATAAATCTGACATTCTGAGGTGTGTGTAAAAACGCCTCTTGACTTCATGGACCATGTTCTCTCTGTCTGTATGTCAGTCCGTATGTCTAGCTCTTTACATATAATAAACCAGACTGTACTACAATTACAAATTTGACGTGTGTGTGTGTACTAGTGTGTGGTGCTGGTGACAGATGTCTTGGCTCCTTGGTCCTAATGAATCTTATGAGTAATTACCTGCCCAGGGACATGGGCAGATGGGGGTGTGGATGGGAGGAGAGAGAGAGGGAGCCAAGTAGAGAACATAGGAAATAGAAATAGGGAGACCTTGAGGGGGATCATGACATGCAGCGTTATGTTCCTGTGGGAATTACAGACTCAGGCTTCAGAGTTTAACCCTCGCCCTCCCCTCTGCCCCCTCGCCCTCCCCCCCCCTCGCTTGTCTCACCGCCTGTACTGGGTGGCTTGGTCCAGACACCAACAGCACACACACTTAACTTCTTCATTTAATATGTTCAACTGTATTAGTGTGTGAGGTGCTTGTGAGGCCGCAGATATTGCTCGCATAAAAAAACACACACACGCTGAAGCCCTGTGTGTGTGTGTTTGAGTCCAACAGCTGAATGGTGTGTGTGTGTCTGAGAACAAATCTGTTTGTGTGTTTCTGAAAGCTGTGCTGTGTGTTTAAGAGTTGTGGTGTGTGTGTGTGTGATGGGGTTGTTTATATTGGTCTGAGTTCTCGGTTCTTTGACTGGTTGTTTATTTGATATCCCCAGGAGATCATTAATTTGCCGGCTGATAGGACAGCTGATCAGGTGAAGGGAGAACCGGCCAATCAGAGGCCAGTTTGTGTTTATTAGTTTGGTAACCTTCCTGGACACCATGGCAACCTCAGGCTTACAATCAGGAAGCAGGCTTATGATGAGAGTTTAGGGGTGAAATGTCATGTTAAATGTCATTACTTTCTTAGTCTTACTGTGGTCAGTGGAAATCTGTGTTCACCAAATGTCCCACACAAAAGTTATCAGTGGGTGTAGAGTGACGCTCAGAGACAGTCCCTGAGTGTGTCTTAGGGACCTATGGTTGCCATGAGGATAGAGTACAGTCATACAGACACTGAAGTACAGTAGATAAACTACCAACAGTGATGCCTTTATTAAAAAACATATCTATACGTGGAGCTTCGGTCCGGATTCTGACCGAGCAGTAAGGGAGGAAAACACAGGCATCTCCAACGAATCAGCGGCTAGTCTGAGCGTGATTGGACAGTTATGTACGTCAACACTGCAGGGATGCAAACACATGTAATACATGTATTAGGTTAAAAAAGAGAGAGGTAATTGAAGCCCTCGCCCCGCGGCAAATGTCCATATATACTTACATTGCCACAAACCCCCTGACATCCCTGGCCCACCCATATAGGCACATGGAGTAAAATTACATTTTGAAGATCAAAATACACCGACACTAATTTGTAATATTCAATTTCATTTTTTATTCCGAGACAAACTATTATTAAACTATCTAGCACTTACAGAAACTGTCTCTTTAATGACCTCACACTTCACCTTAAGGATGTATTTTTAAACGAGTTGATATATGCTTGTGTCCCTGATGGCTCAGTGGATAAGCATGTGTACCATGAGCGTTAAGCGTCTTGGGTTCAAATCCCATGGAAGGCTGAGTTGGTCTTTCTTTACAGAAACTGGTCTCTTTAATGACCTCACACTTCACCTTAAGGATGTATTTTCAACGAGTTCATGTTTCGTTGTGTCCCTGATGGCTCAGTGGATAAGCACGTGTACCATGAGCGTTAAGCGTCTTGGGTTCAAATCCCATGGAAGGCTGCGTTGGTCTTTCCTTTACAGAAACTGTCTCTTTAATGACCTCACACTTCACCTTAAGGATGTATTTTCAACGAGTTCATGTTTCCTTGTGTCCCTGATGGCTCAGTGGATAAGCACATGTACCCTGACAAATAAGGGTTGTGGGTTCAAACCCCATGGAAGGCTGCAAGAAAAGGTCTCTTTAATGACCTCACACTTGTGTTCAAATCTGGCTGTAGGATCTTCCTACAACTCAATTGTTGCTTTTGGACTTGGAAAAAAAGCTGGACTTATATATAAAACTGATAAAAGGTAAATTTATTTTCCCGGCTCCCGAGATCCTCTCTCCCAACTGTCTTTCCTGTTGGGACAGTCGGGTACTTACAAAGGCAGTTGGGATATTCCGGCTGGCAGTCGGGGAGTCTGGACAGTCGGGGGAGTGCGCTGCGGTCACAGGGATCTGGGCTCACTGATCTGATTGGCACCACGCCCTGTGCTTCATCTGAACCCAGCTCGTTGAGCAGCCCACGACACCAGCCCCCGACACCTTGGGGGCGACCTTAGAGCAAGCTCAGTCAAAGGTTTTCTCTGGGTTCGAGGGTTTGGGTGGATTTGATCCCATGCCGTTGGGATTTGCTTGTCCGCATGCTTATCCATTAGGCCACTGGGGCCCCATATCTCTGCCATGTGAAGGTAGCGTTTATCTTTTAAAAAGTGCTCTGCTTAAAGAGACACTAACATGTTTTGAATGCCAGAAAGCAAGCATTGGGTACACTGCCTCCAGCCAGATTTGAACCGGAGGGGTCAGGACTCAAGATCCCATGCACAGCCACTCGGCCACCAGGGCCTTGCTGAATTTCCCTCGTAATCTAATTATGTCTTTATGAATTCCACTTGAAGACATAAGTTCAATGTTCAATTGAAAGCTTTCATTTAAAAGCACCTTGGGGGATGTGATCCCCCAACCTCCTGATCGGTAGTCATACTCTCTAACCATTTAGCCAACCTTACAACCACAAAAGCTGCATGTGGACAGTCACAATTTGTCATAATCACTCACTCATTTGTGAACCACACATGGCAATCGTTTGTGTTGATTGGCAATCAGATCAGTGCTTTCAAAACTAAATAGGCCTTAATGGGAATCTTATGGATCCAGAACATAGAACATGTTGATTTCATTTGCAGCAACTCATCATGATTTTCTTAACAGTCTTTGCTCTGTCTAGAACAAATCTGGGAGAGAGAAGGCTGCTTTTTGGCATGCAATGAGGAGTCTGATACATTCACAATCTCTGATTTATTACTGAATCCCAATCTGGATTACCGCACAGTGTCATGATCCAGGCATGTGTTTGTCAATTGTGTGTGAGTATGAGTGAGTCAAGTGTGTTGATTATGTGTGTGTGATAGATTACAGGTTGTTCTACTTTTTAAGTGTTTTGCCCACTCACTTGTGGTGAAGGAAAAATTGTAAAAGGTAACCAAGGCAGCATCTCTCCCTCTCACACACCCACACACACATGCAATAACCTCAACGCTAGAGGAGGTAAGATTATCTTAAGATATCTTGTTCATGTGTCATGGTCTGAGACTAAGGCCATCTTCCCCAATCACTCACTTCCTTCCTATACTCCCACAATGCATTGTGTTGCTTCCTGGCCTTTAGGTCAGACAGACAAAAAAGGAAATAACATCATCAACCACAGGCACTCAGAGTGTGTGAATGTTTGAGTGGTGTGTCAGTATTATTATCTTGATGAAAATCTTGTGCGTGTGAAGGTGCAGTCGCGTAGGCGGGCGATGAGGTCAGAGTGCGTGGGGTGAAAGGTCAAGCCGTCCACCTCCATTCCCAGATTGGCCGTCTTCCCGCTGCGCACGCCAAACTTGACCAGGACTGCCAACATCTCCTCCTCCTGGGGCAGGTAGCAGGGCACAGAAGTGGTCAAATCATCAGTTAGTTAGTAGAAAAAGATGAGCTCCAAGTTTAACAACAACAGTTCTTGACCGTCAACCTGTCTCCACCTGAGATAAGATAGGGTTCTGGAAGCTCTAACTCCTGTACAGAGCGAGGCTGGGGGAGGTTGGGGGTCTCGGGAGGGGGTGGGGTTGTACCTTAGCTACGGAGGGCAAGCTGTTCTCCAGGCCCTGGGTGTGGGTGGGGGAGGGTGTTGGTTCCAGACCCTTGTGGAGGTAGCGCTGGTGGATGGGACAGAGGCTGAGGATGTAGAGGCCGTAGGCCACCGCGTAGCCACCCCAGTTAGACACTCCTACGGGACAGAGATGCTGGTGAGATGACGGCTCTAACACACACAAACAACTCTCTAACCTGACATCAACAGATAGTTAGTTACACATAACCATCTGGGAATTTGTCCTTGGAAACTGTTTGGAAAAGAGTAGGCACTTCGTCAGATCATGGCCACATGAGAATCCATTTCGTCAATCTCCACGTGATCCCTTTGTGTCTGAACCACATCGGTTTGGAACAATCAGAGTCCTATGAGGAACTACTGGCAGTACTACCACCGGTTTGCAAAAGTGCCTGCCCTTTTGCAAACCGTTTCCTAAAGACGACCTCCCAGATGGACGACTTCCCAGATGGACATGTGCAACAAACCATCCAGCGGGTCAGGTTAGGGTAAACTTTTTTCTGGTCTGACACCATCACAGGAAACCACAAGCTCTTCTGCAATCCATGTATGAATCAAAGTTAAGCGTGGTGTGGTGGTGGGGTAGGTTTCCCTATGCTGTGCACTGGAAATGCCAGATAGAGTTGTGTCTAAACCTGCAGTGATGGCGAAATCTGCTGCCACGTCACAGGCGATCAGCGCTCCGTTCGGCATGTGTTCCCGAACCGCCTCCTTTACCTTCCCCATGCCCAGCTCGTTACCCCCATCACCAATACCTGGGAAACAAATACACACACATCGCATATGAAATCAACATGGATCTTCTGTGCGTGTGTGTGAGTGAGTGAGAGAGTATGTGTGTACCTGTGGTGGTGATGCCAGGGATGTCGCTGGCAGCTATGAACAGGTCGTCTACGGGGTCGACCAGGTGTTTGATGTTGATTCCTCTCATGTTGTAATAGTTCCCGTCGGCAGCGCGACCGCTGCGCTCTATCGCCACCAGGTGGTCATACCTGCACAGCACACACAGGGGAGGATGTCCACAGAGTAAAGACTATATACGGTATATACAATACCATGTAATGAATTCATTGAGCAAACGGGATGTGTGAATGTGTATATGTGTGCAATATGTGTGTGTACCGTTTTTATGTGTGTATGTCGTTACCTAGGTCTGGTTGGGTCTCCATCATGACAAAGGAAGTGTATGGCCGACTCTGGGCCGGTGTTCTGGAAAGTGACCAATGGGAAGGCAGTCTTGATCACCCCTGAGGGCACAGGTAAGACCACGTCAGACAATACGGGAGAGAGGTAGGACACTTCCACACACACATACCCTACCCCTTAAAACACACACCTCTCCTCACTGCCTCCTCCACAATCGCCTCGTTCATGTCCAAGGCGCGCTGATCCGTCACCATGGTGACCTGCTTGCCGAGGGCCTGGAGGGTGGCTGCCATGGCGATGGCCCCCGGGGGGCCGTCGGTCTCGTCGGGGGGGTTCATGGTGTGGTGTGTGGGGAAGCCGGTGGAGATCAGAACGGAGGAGGAGTGGGAGAGAGACAGGCAGGAGCGCAGCAGCTCGTCCTGGATGAACAACACCTCAATTCCCCTCTTGCCTGGGGAGGCAGGAGAGGAGACGTTCCCGTCGCGTTATGTCATGTTATAATTTAACGTAAGCTTTTTTCCTGTTTCCATTTTTTTGACAGAGACAGTGAGAGAGTGACAGGGAGAGGGACAGAGAGGGGAAGACATGCAGGGAAATGTCCCTTGCCCGGAATCGACCCCAGACCCCTGCATGTAACATAACGTTATAATATAATGAGAGCGACGGAGAGAGAGGGAGGAGTCGAGGGGGAGGAGTCAAGGGGTTGTCGAGGGGGAAGAGTCGAGGGGTTGTCGTGGGGGAGGAGTCGAGGGGTTGTCGAGGGGGTGGAGTCGAGGGGTTGTCGAGGGGGAGGAGTCGAGGGGTTGTCGAGGGGGAGGAGTCGAGGGGGAGGAGTCGAGGGGTTGTCGAGGGGGAGGAGTCGAGGGCGTTGTCGAGGGGTTACCTGGGTCCTCCCCTATCAGTCTCTCCAGGGTGCGTATACGTTCGACCACTGCCCCTGACGCCATGCTGTAGAGCAGAGGCTGCTGGGAGATGAGGAAGGTGAGCGGGGATTGATCCAACTGGGGGATCATGGGGGGGTCGGAAGAGGAGGGGTCAGGCAGGTCGGTGATGAACATGGACCCTGGGGAGTGGGTGAACGCCAGAGAGGGCTCTGGAGGACACACAACACACACACACACACAGGGCTTGTGTTACCATACGTTCTGCACCACATTGAGAAGTTCATATTGGATAGAAGTTCAGTGTAATAACAGTGTAATAACAGTGTAATAACAGTGTAATAACAGTGTAATAACAGCCCAGGGCATTTCAAGAGATATGGGAATTCTGCTTTTAGCCAGCTGGTCCGATGCGAAGACCAAACCTCAAGGACAAGGACAACCCATCTCACATTGAGCAGGAGGAGTAGTAGGCCCCTGGAACCCCCTGAATTATTATTTCAAAAAGTAAAATTGGTTGATTTTGTTCAATCCATTCTGAGTGATATACAATGATATTAAATCATAGGTAAAGGTTGTTTATGTCAAACAATATCAGAGTACGTCTGAAATGCCAGGTTTAATTTTGGCCGGTAAAAAATATTATTAGCTGGTAATTTTTTCATCTACCAGCCATTTTGGCTGGTAAGCCAAAAAGTTAATTTCGAGCCCTGAATAACATTGTAATAACATTGTAATAACATTGTAATAACAGTTTAATAACATTGTAATAACAGTGTAATAACATTGTAATAACCGTGTAATAACATGTAATAACAGTGTGTAATAACAGTGTAATAACAGTGTAATAACAGCCCAGGACATTTCAAGAGATATGGGAATTTTGCTTTTAGCCAGCTGGTCTGATGCGAAGACCAAACCTCAAGGACAAGGACAACCCATCTCACATTGAGCAAGAGGAGTAGTAGGCCCCTGGAACCCCTGAATTATTATTTCAAAAAGTAAAATTGGTTGATTTTGTTAAATCCATTCTGAGAGTGATTTACAATGATATTAAAATCATAGGTTAAGGTATGGAAGCAAATCAGTGCCATAATGTTTTGAATTTTAAAAGGCATCGAATACTTAATATTGACATTTAAACAACACTGAATTCTCATCTGAATATATTTCAATGTAAAATAAAATTCAGGTTTGCTCAAATTCGAGCCTAAAAACATAGATCTTAAAATTCAACCATAAAAAATTCGACCCTATCAAATTCGAGACGAAAATTTTCCAGCTGAAAAAATGGAGCCCAAAAAATTCAGGCCTATAAAATTCGACCCTCAAAAATTCGAGCCTATCAAATTCGACCCGACAATTTTTCGATCTTAAAAAAATCAGATTTTTAACATCCAGGATATCAAGGACAGGTAGAGCAATCGAGCATCCTGAGCAGCTCCAATCCAGGGGCCTGAGGAGAGAGTTCCGGTTTAGAGGGGCCTGAGGAGGGAGCGCTGCAGTTGGATAGGTCAGAAGTTGGTTCGATTGCATTGATGCTCGATTGCTCTACCTGTCCTTGATATCCCGGATGTTAAAAATCCATTTTTTTCAGCTGGAAAATTTTCAGCTGATTTGATAGGGTCGAATTTTTATAGTTAATTTTTTAAGATCACATTTTTTAGGCTCGAATTTGAGCAACCTGAATTTTATTTTACACTGAAATATATTCAGATGAGAATTCAGTGTTGTTTTAAATTTCAATATTAAGTATTCGATGCCTTTTAACATTTTAAAATTCAAAACATTATGGCACTGATTTGCTTCCATATAAAGGTTGTTTGTCAAACAATATCAGAGTACGTGTGAAATGCCAGGTTTAATTTTGGCCGGTAAAACATATTATTTTCTGGTAATTTGGGTAATTTTCTGGTAAACCAAAAAGTTAATTTCGAGCCCTGGATAGAACTGTGTTTAATGTAAGAATGACTGAATGATTTAGTTGAGTATCAGCAAAACTCACTGCAGCTAAGCACCGCCTCTACTCCTGTAACGCCACAGGCCCAGAACACTGGCACGTCACCAGGCTCCGCCTCCACACTGTCCCCATAGGCTGGCTTACTCACATCCTGGATACCCAGCAGAGCTGTGGAAATAGACAGGAAAGGAGTATAAGCTCTGTGTGTCTGTGTGTGTCTGTGTGTGTCTGTGTGTGTGTCTGTGTGTGTCGGTGTGTGTCTGTGTGTGTATGTGTGTGTCTGTGTGTGTCTGTGTGTGTCTGTGTGTGTATGTGTGTGTCTGTGTGTGTCTGTGTGTGTGTGTGTGTGTACCGGGTTCTCCTATGTGTATTGGCGCCCCATGGGCCTGGGGGGTGAGGTGTGTGCACTGGGCCACAAGGTCCAGCTGGTCTGCAGGAACAGGTCTCATAGTCACCACCAGAGGGGCACTGGAACGGCCCCCCTCCTGCAAGCAAGGACGTCTACACCGACACACACACATGTACACACAAAACACATTTGATTGACTTTAGATTTAAGACACAATATCAAGGTGATGGAGTCTGCATGTAGACCATCCATCAGGTGGATGAATGTGTAGCGTGTCCTTGTGATGCTGACCCTGTACATGGAGACGTTGCGATGCTGTAGGACGTTGCGCACAGGGACCCCGGCTGCCTGCAGGCTCCTCTCGAAGCTGAAACTGCAGCCCAGGTAGAAGCTGACCATCGGCTGCAGCTGCAGCGAGTACGGCTGCAGACTGGACACCCTGCAGGCCAGAACGCCGCCCTCGTACACGTTGTACTGCGGACAGTCGGTCCTAGAGGGGACGGACACACACACTCCTGTTGGAGCCAGACACTGCCGTTCAATTATTCACAGAGTTCAAGGATGGGTGGAGCAGAGGTGAGGTTGAGCTGCAAGGATAACAGGCTTATGTGTCCACCAATCTGCTCGCCTGTCTGTTATCCACCTACTCATCCATCTATCTGACCCTCCACACTCATCCATCCATCCCTACCTGATGTCTGTTTGTTTCGCGAGAGGTGGGCAGCCCCAGTCTCCCGGTGGGCTGCGGTGGAGGAGAGGCAGGGCTGCGGGGTTAGCCCGGCAGAACGCTTCAAAGTCATCAGCGAGGCTGCTGGGCAATATGACCACATTGGCCTGCAGATATCCTAGCAACCATATAGAACCAACACAATGTTAGAAAATGCACGATAAAGTTTAGGTCCAAAACACTGTCAAGCTAACAGAATTTATGCTGGCACAACAGCAACATCTCAGACATAATTGACAGTTGACCCAACTGTCACACAATTTGGAACTAGACGTGTAAGAAGACATTTTGACACCCGGGACAGGAAGCAGTTATGATAAGTGGTAATGATACTCTCGAAGTTACTTTTCACCTGGTGACAACACAACTGGTTAATCTGTAGCAGTGACAGTGTGTTAAAGGTAAACTTCCATGTTGAAGTACAATACTGGACTACAATTGTTTTGTTTTGATTAACAGAGGTGACCATTTCCCCCAAAAATGCATTACGTAAAAGCAATCCAGTAACTCAGTAGATGGACTACAATAACAGTATACATTTAGCTATATATTGTATGAAGACAAAAAAACAAAAAAAACTTTAGTAAACCAAGTATCTCTGCAGGCTTACTGCTCAGAACTGCACCGTCCTCAGGTCCCACTTGTGTCTGTGTGGTTCCTACCTGAGGCCAGTCCAGAGGTGTTCAGCAGGCCGTGGGTGCCCAGCCGGATCAGAGCTCTCAGAGCTGCAGGGCTCAGGTCACTGACAGACATCCCGACTGTGTCCAGACACTGCTCTTACTACTGCTCTTCCTACTGCTCTTCCTACTGCTCTCACACATGCACACACCGTTCTCTGAGGAGAACCTGGACACTCTTCTCTGTGTTTTTACAACAGTGTAAGTGTGGGTGTGCCTGCACTGGTTAACGTTGCTTTGTATAAGGACCTATGACACATTGCCCAGGCCACGACACTCCAGACCATTTGGGTGTTTTATATACCGTTTTACAGATACCCAGTTTAATATTTACCATGGATACCAACTGTTCTATTACTGAGTGAGAGTGTGGGAGACTGCTGTTTTCCTGCAAGAACAGCTCTCCTCTCTTAGGCAGTGTGTGTGTGTGTGTGTGTGTGTGTGCTTGTGTGTCTCACCTGAGCCCATGGTGGAGGTTGAAGTTCTGCCCCAGAGCCTCCCAGGCCATCTGAGGAAGCAGCAGAGAGGTCTGCTCACACCTTTCAGAGCAGTGAACAACATCCCACTGCAGACCCTGGAGACAGGCCACGTTATGTAAGATTTAGGGCAGACATCAAATGATTATGTAACAGTAATGATGAAACCCTGCGTAAATCTCGAACAGAGTTTACAATGCAAGTGGGATTTTGCCTATGCAGGTGTGCGACTGATATTATAGGCTACTTTTCGGAATTCTCTGGGGATGTCAGGAAGTAGAACAGTGGTTTTACAAAGTAGGCCAGGCCATTGGCTTAAGCCCCTGTTTTTTGAATATAATTCCAATAATGTAGCCTATTTGTACTCCCGATTATTTGGCATAACGTCATCGCTATGTGATTATATCCATACATCTAATTAATACCCTCGTGTCTGCACCTCACACACACACAACACCTGCCAGTCAGTTGTGAATGCCCCGTTTTCGCGCCGCATAAGCAAAACGAAGCAGGAAAAAAAAGCTATCAGGTCCAGATGTAAAAAAAATATTATTTCACAAATGTATTTTACAACAAAAAACACCAATATTTTTTTCACAAATATACGGCTTACAAGAGGTCATTTCTTTGATTGCTGTCGTCGGGTTGAAAAAATATTTGTAAAGAAAGTTTGTAACATATTGTGACATATTATGACAGGTCCAGATATGGGGGGAAAAGTTTCTCAACTTTCTTTCACAAATATTTTTTCAACCTTTCGAAACCTTTTTTTCACAAATATATTTTTAATTTGACTGCTATCAAAATATGTGACCTCTTGTTTCCAGGTCCAGATGTTGATCAGATCAGGGATTGTCTTTTGATTTTACATTGCCAGGACAGATTGTCACCTGAGATGGTTTTGGTTGGTGTGTCAGACATTTTCAAACATTTAAACAGGGATGTTACAATATTCTGACGACAGCTATCAAAATATGAGACCTCTTGTGAGCCGAATCTGTAGATTGGTTAAAGTCCACCCGCGCCAGTGATCAGCAAACTGTCCGTTGGCGTAATGGTTGTTAATCGTTCAATGCGTAGTGAGTGACCTTGTGTGTGAATGTGCAACACGTGTTGAAAATGCACAGAAGACGATAGGTAAAGCCTATTTCGTTTTATCGATAGGCTATTTGTTTGCGGGTGGGTTAGAACGCAGGCTAGTGAAAGTGCAACACAATTGTAAAGTTGATTTGAGTAGTGCTAAATGTAATTTCCTAGATCAACATATAAATTAATGTTGGAACATTAGATTGTCTCTACGTCAAAATCCCCTGACTAGAGTGCATTGGAGTAACTGCGTAGGGCATATGTATCGGTATATAGATCCACACTAACCTTTTTCCAAGTAGTTTGTTTGTCTGAAATATCTTCTCGCGATAACCAAAAAAACTGTTTTGGAGCATGTGACGGATTAAGTAGACCTTCGTACAGTAGGAATTGTACAAATAATTTATATTGACTAGTGTTTCTATACTCTTTGGATGAATGAGATAACAACACCATGACGAAGGCGGGGGGGATTTATAAACAGTATAATTTATTGTGTCTGTAATAATATTTATATAATCATCATTACTCATAAAACAATATACATATTTATTTCATATTTGATGCCTTTATGATTATTGCTTTACAATAAAATTCATTGGTTGGATACATCCATTTATAGCAAGACATTACATTCAGGTTACACACCAAGGTCTTAAAATTTGGAATTCCATAGAAGATAAACTATCCTAGATATTAATGTAGTTTTCAAAGCATGACCCAATGTCACTATTCTTACAGTGTACCTGGTCACATTCACTCTGTATGATACGAAGTCGCATCTACAGAGGGTGGGTGTCTGGGTGTTAGATGAGAGTGTGTTCATGCATTGACAGTTGACAGTACAGTGCAGTCAATAATAGAGGCGGTTGTTTCTATCAAAGTGTTGCTTATAGGTAAACAGAGATCAGAGCGAAGGATAAATCAAGTGACACTGGAGACAGAAAGCTATGTCTGTTTGATAATTAGGTTCTAAATATGTTCCAGTCAACCCGTCAATTAAAGAATCAGTCAGATTATAAACCATTTCTAAACACCGGTCAGTCCAATAATTGGTCAGGTAAAAAATAGGATCTAAACACCAGTCAGTCAAATAATCGGTCAGGTTGTAAACATGTTATAAACAGTCTGCCCATCAGATAATCCATTCAGATTATAAACATTTTAACAAACAGTTAGTAAAACAATCTGTCAACCCGACAGGTTCCAAACATGTTCAAAACACGAGTCAAAATAATTAGTAGGGTTACAAACATGGGTACAAACAGTCTGTCAAAGAATCAGTCCCGGTTATAAACGTGTTATAAACAGTCGGCCAGGTCTTTCATCAGACACGTTGTAAAAATCAGTAAGAAAACCTGACAGGTTATAAACATGTTATAAACATTCAGTCAGAGAATCTGACGTCATGTATGTGTTCCAACGCAGCCCCTCTAGGAGTGACCAGGAGCGGCCTGCTAGCGTGTGCCCTGGGGGTCAGACAGGAGTAGGCCTGGTTGCCTAGGGTAACGAGTCAGACTGTAACCAAGCATACTGAGGTATAAATGGATCAGAGCAGGTCTAAGGTGTCTGGGAAGGGGCAGTCGAACACTGCTGCCCTAGTGGGTTTATAACCTCAGGGTCATGTGACTTTATACCAGATAACAGACGGCTATGGACAGATATGACACAAGGGAGCAGCCGGAAATATATATACATGACAGACAGATACGGGGGAATGTTCTAGACGTGGAACCACAGCTCTATTCAGAAGAGAGGGGATGCGAAACACAGGAGACTACCTGCAGGGAGTCAGAACTTGTGGAGTGGAATAGAAAACTCATAATAATGTGTCTGCAGGGAGCCCCAGCAGGGTGCCCCGAGCAGGGTGCCCCGAGCAGGGTGCCCCGAGCAGGGTGCCCCGAGCAGGGTTTCCCCCGAGCAGGGTGCCCCAGTAGGGAGCCCCAGCAGGGAGACCCAGCAGGGAGCCCCAGCAGGGTGCCCCGAGCAGGGTGCCCCGAGCAGGGAGACCCAGCAGGGTGCCCCGAGCAGGGAGACCCAGCAGGGTGCCCCGAGCAGGGAGACCCCAGCAGGGTGCCCCGAGCAGGGAGACCCCAGCAGGGTGCCCCGAGCAGGGAGACCCAGCAGGGAGCCCCAGCAGGGTGCCCCGAGCAGGGTGCCCCGAGCAGGGAGACCCAGCAGGGTGCCCCGAGCAGGGAGACCCAGCAGGGTGCCCCGAGCAGGGAGACCCAGCAGGGTGCCCCGAGCAGGGTGCCCCGAGCAGGCTCCAGGTGTGGTGGTGATCCAGCACCAGAGGGAGGAGAAGACCTAACAGGACCTCAGTGTGTGGAACAGAATACACTCAAGAGACTGTCTCAGTGTTTTGGAAAAGAAGACTCTGTCTGTCAGGAGAGAGAAGCTAGCAGTGTGTCAGTGTGAGGAATACACCCTCTGTCTGCGACAGTGCTGACCTGTTTGTCCCTAGTCTGGGACACTGTGTCAGATGGACTGTAAACTAGTGTCTGTGTCACCATCCGTAATCATGGGACAGGGAGAAAAGAGTTGACAAGTGTGTGTGTGTGTGTAAATCTGATCATTTGTGTGTCTGAAAAAGTGTGTGTGTGTGTAAGCAGCAGCATATCAGCAGCTTTTGTAACAGCATTCCTACTCACCTCAGGTGCATATTCACATGGAAACCATTCCTCTACGTTAGAGGTTGCATACATGTCAGTTACATGTAACATGTTTAAATAAGACACAGAACACGCCAACAACTGTCTTCCAACACGTACACAGCCACAGTACTTTGCAACACGCGACAGCAACATCCAACAACAGTTACCACGGACACCGACACAGATTTCGTACCCTCCTGTTCCTGGACGAGGTCGTGGAGGTGAGAGGTCAAGAGGGCGGAGTGACTCGTTAGCTGCCATTATCAGGAGGTTTGCATGCATCCCAGCATGCATTGGTATAGATCTTAAAGAGACAGGAAGTATGTAACATATCTACACAAGAAGCGGATTCCCATCAGACGTGCGCCCTGGACTGCGAGAGGGAGCCAGGAAGTCAGACAGCGATGTTGACGCGAGGCTGGGCGCCTCCTGATGACATCATCTACCACCATGCAGTTCCATAGTCACTTTGACCTCATCACCCCATGCCACAGGGGTAGAGAGGGGAGGGAGGGGGTTCTGTATTACTGAGTCCCCCCATCTGCCAGCCCTCTCACAAACACACAGGATAAGCCCAGTGCTGAAGTGCAGGTTCACACAGTGGGCCAGTAAGAGTCAGTGGGAGAGAGTCTCCCTCTGCTGGAAACAGAGGAAGAACTGAAACATCTATTAAGATGGAAACCCATACACCCATACACCCATACACCCTAGATCCAGGAACACAACCCTAGGTCAGCAGTGTAAGAATGGGGGGAGTACGGGTATGTGTGTGAATATTTGTGTATGATCGAATTCATTCAAATTAATTGCATTTTATGAAGTTGTTCGGGGAGAGGGGCTAGTGTGTGGCTAGTGTGTGCTTAAAAATGTGTGTGTTAAAACCAAGGTGTGTGTGTGTATACAGGGGCCTCATAACCGTACGAAGTAAGCGATTGGCTTTGTACCTCCCTCCCCACCCGGCCCCCTCCCCACCCGGCCCCCTTCCCCACCGGGCCCCCTCCCCACTGGGCCCCCTCCTCACCCGGCCCCCTCCTCACCCGGCCCCTCCCCACTGGGCCCCCTCCTCACCCGGCCCCCACCCGGCCCCCTTCCCCAGCTGGCCCCCTCCCCACCCGGCCCCCTCCTCACCCGGCCCCCTCCTCACCGGGCCCCCTCCTCACCCGGCCCCCTCCCCCGGCTACAGCTGATCCAAACACATGGGCAGGTTGACGAAGGTGAACACGTTGTACTCGATGAGGATGGAGAAGCAGAGGAAGACTGCGTACAGGACCAACACGTACACCCCCAGCCTCAGGTCCAGCCTCCAGCCGTTCACATGGATGCCCAGCACCTAGGGGGAAGAGGGGGGGGAGGAGGGGGGAGAGGGAGGCGGGGGTTGGAGGTGAGCAGAAGAGACAGAGGATAGAGAATAGCTCAGTGGTAGTGCAAACATTTGTCAGCAGATCAAGAGATTTATGGTTTTACCCCATCTGTTGCATTGGATAAAAGTGCGTCATCAAATCTTCTATGAACACATTATGATGATTATTGTACGCAGCATACCAAAACTGAAATAGTGTAAACACACGCATGTTACCCAGACGTGCACCACATGGTGAACCATGTGTACTTACAGTGAGAGCCACAGACCCCAGGAGCAGAACGACTGAATACACCAACCCTCTGCTGTTGATCATCACCTGCAAACACACACACGCGTCAAACACACACACATCACACACATCACACACATCACACACATCACAGACACACGTCACATGTCACGAACGTCACACACACACGTCACACACACACACAGCTCACACACACACACACACAGGTCACACGCAGGTCAGTGTAGCAGGTCGTGAGCAGGGCAGAGCAGCAGAAGGGGGTGTGTGTGTTCCAGTACCTCGGAGCCGTAGTCCACAGCCATGGTCTGGATGGCCCAGGGGAGGCCCAGACCCACCAGGATATCAAACACATTACTACCTATGGTGTTGGACACAGCCATGTCCCCGAGACCTGCACGCACACACACACACACACACACATATAAGGAATATGAAACCAATTAGGATGTGTGTGAGAGAGAAAATGAGAAAGAGAATGTGAGAGCATGTGAGAGAGGAGTGGGTGGTGGAGTGGAGTCATGGTGAGGTTGACAGGGGGCGTCCCCTACCTTGCCTGGCGACTATAAGACTGGCAATGCAGTCAGGAACACTGGTGCCCGCTGCCAGGAACGTGATGCCCATGATCACATCAGGAATACCCAGAGTGAAGCCGATGATAGTCACCTGCACACACACACACACACACACACACACAGGACCAAACAGAGAACCCTGAGCGACAAACCACCCACAGAACCCCCCTCCCTCCACCAGCACCAGCCACTCACCATCCAGACCATGAAGTAGGAGAAGATGGCGATCCAGACGGTGGAGAGGAAGAAGGAGAGCAGGTAACAGCGCTCCCAGCGGGGTTTGGCACAGTCTGGCACCGTCAGGTACAGCAGCAGCAGGATGGGCCAGCACAGCAGCCACTTCACGCGCTCCATGGCGCCCCCTAGAGGGACACAAGCGGCATTGTAGCTAGAGGGGACGTGCTGCTGCTCTGATACTCTCAGTTTGTCCATTCAAGTCACTCTCACTCCCCCTCCTTTCCCCCTTCTCGACTCTCCTCCCTCCCTATCCCCCTCCCTCTCTCCTCCGCCTCCCCTCCTCTCCTTCCCCTCATCTCCTCCCTCCCCCCTCCCCTCCTCCCTCCTCACCAGGGACAGTAAAGGGGGAGGCCAGTCCCGCCTCCTCCCCCTCCTCGGCAGGTTTATCCTCCGCCACGCCTCCGTTCTCCAGCGTTTCTGTTTTACCGTCCACCACCATGGTGGTGTCACCGTTGGACGCCTGCACAAGTCTCTGTTGCTGAAAACACACCACACACACACATATGAACAAAAACACACACACACGCACACACAATCAATCAAACGTTATTGGTGAAGCGTCATTCCCACAGTGACATGAGGATGATCCTACCTCGTTGATGATCAATCGGCTGGCCATGCGGAGGCGTGTCTTAGGTCCAAAGTGATTGGTTATCATCACGCGTAGTCCCGCCTCTGGGAAGCGGTAATGTGGCGGACTGGAGCTGATCATCTCATCCACCATCACCACTGAGCCCCTGCTGTAGGACTTGGCAGGCTTCACTGGAGAGACAAACACACACACACACACGCACAGGGACACACAAGCATTCACACAGACAGGCACAAGTGTGCAGGCACACACATTGACGCACACACGTGACAGGGTGTGTCAGGAGAGAGACAGCGTGACAGCAGTCGAGTTCAAGACCCCTGTGCAAACTGACAGATGGCCTCCTCATTCGCTTGAGTGACACACACACATCCACACACACACACACACACACACAGTACCTGATATTTGAGTGATTGAGAGAGATATCAAACGGAGAGCAGGTTGACAGACAACAAAGCACACGACTACATTACCCAGCAGGTGTAGCAGGCCCAGAGCCATGGGCCAGGGCAGGGCCAGGGGTCAGGGCCAGGGGTCAGGGCAGGTTTAGTAAGGCTACACAGACAGGCACCCAGAGAAGATTATCAAAGTGCTGTGCTACAGCTGAGAGACAGAGAGGTTAGCTGTACACGAGAAGAAATTAGGGAAACAATCAGAGGGGGTGTAAGAGGAGGAGGTGGTGGAGGTGGAGAAGAGGGGTGAAAAGAGGGAGGAGGAGGAAGAGCAGAAAGGAGTAGGAGAAGGAGGAGGAAACCGAAGAGGAGCCAAAAAGAGAGCTCAAAGACCCAGGATTCAGGGTTCTAGATCAAGGGTTCCAGATTGGGGTTCTAGAGCAGATTAGAGCGTGTGCAGTCAAACAGAGCCCAGCTGTAGAAGCCTCCAGAGGAGTTGGGGGCAGAGCTGGAAGACTTGGAGTCCCAGTAGAGAAGCACTCAGCCTGGGTTTGGCGGGGGCATGGCAAGGGTGTGCCCAGCCTGTCGGAGTAGCTTTACCTGGGGGGAGGAGCGGTGTGGAAGGGTCGTCCCAAATGCTGTCATAGCAACCATTACCATCCTCCAGCTCGCTGCTTGCCGTGTTCCCATTGGCCAGTGCTTTCTCTTCCTTTCCGGAGAAAGTAGCCCTGTAACTGGGAGTTGAACCTGGAGCAGGAAACACACCATGCGGTCGGTTCGTGTGTGTGTGCTTTGTTAGTGTGTGTCCGTGTGTCTCATTTGGTGTCTTTTACTCACTTCATGATTATGATGTAGCCAGAGTACATCACCACCAGAATCAGGCTCTCCCACCTGCACAGACAGAGACACACATTACACACACACACACACACACACACACACTCCTCACACAAACCACACGCACATAAACACAGACAATGCGGGGTACTCACCACACTATCTTTCCATCGTAGATAAACTGAGGAGAGGGGGAGGAGACAGATGAGAGTGTGAGACTCCCGACAGCAACACAAGAGAGAGAGAGAGAGAGAGGCTGAGAGATAGCGACGAGAGAGAGAGAGAGAGAGGATGAGAGAGAGAGCGAGAGAGGGAGAGAGAGAGAGAGAGAGAGAGAACGAGGGAAGATGGGACTCACCGCTATCAGAGCGACCACAGACAGCGTGTAATAGAGCGAGTCCCGGAACACGGAAAACTTGGTCAGGTAGACCACCTGTAGTGGGGAGAGGGCAGATCGATCAGATCCATCAATCACACTCATTTTCCATGACATCCTTGTAAACAGTGTTTACACGGATGTTACACTGTTGGTTGTCTATGGTCTGTGGCAGACCAGAGAGAACAGAAGCCCCTTTCTCTCTCTTTCTCCCACCCTCTGCTCTCTCCCACCCTCTGCTCTCTCACCCTCTGCTCTCTCTCATCCATGCTCTTGTATCTGCTAGGTCATCCGCTAGGTCATCCTCTCTCCTATCATGTGGGCCAGGTCATGTTAGCGTGCTACTTCGAAAGGTCAGAGGCCTTAAATCTGTA
This sequence comes from Mallotus villosus, assembly GCA_903064625.1. NCBI lineage: Eukaryota > Metazoa > Chordata > Actinopteri > Osmeriformes > Salangidae > Mallotus > Mallotus villosus. Next base: position 28,620 of record CAEFZP010002328.1, on the reverse strand, counting down.
GTTCTGTGTCTGCAGCTCAGTCACTCACACACACCACACTACATTACACAACACACCATACTCACTAGTTCAGACTAGTCCAGCCTAGTCTAGTCCTGACTAATCCAGTCTAGTCTAGTCCTGACTAATCCAGTCTAGTCTAGTCCTGACTAATCCAGTCTAGTCTAGTCCTGACTAATACAGTCTAGTCCTGACTAGTCAAGTCCAGAGAGTGTGGAAGCATGTCTTCTAAACAGCCTGACTGCAAGAGTGATTCTATTGGTTTGGAATTCTCTTGTCTGACACAAAGCTGCTTCTTTTGTGACTTTGTAAGGATGAAGATGCCTTCTGGATCTCCTGCAGTGTGTTCGTCCCAGTCTGCTTTGTGAGGAGCGAGCCATGGAAGTGTGTGAAGTGCAGTCGTGTCGTCAGACACTAGCTAACTGTTGTCTAAAGAAACTCCCACGGATAGTCACTCTAATGGCTGCAGGCTGCACTTACTAGAGCTTCAACACACACACACCCTAACACACACACACCAACACCCGTCTTTTAGTAGAAGAGCCAGCAACCGGACTGTACTGTAGAGAGGAAAGTGTTGGACGTGTGACAGGAGAACAGTGTAGCAAGGGACAGAGAATGTAGCGCCCCCACCTGGCCTGCGAAGATACCACACACGCCGATGATACACAGGATGTTGAAGACTGCTGAACCCACGATGGTCCCCACTCCCACATCCCCGTGGGTGATAAAAACACCTGCACACGCACACAGACACACACACACATTATCAACGGGATTTGTAAAGAAATTAAGAGAAAGAAAGAGAGACAGAGAGAAAGCAAAAGAAAGGCAGAAAGAGAGACACAGACAGACAGACAGACAGACAGACAGACAGACAGACAGACAGACAGACAGACAGACAGACAGAACTCACCTATGACAGAAGCAAACAGCTCGGGGGCGGAGCTTCCAGCGGCCATAAAGGTGGCACCAGCCACGTCCTCACTCAGGTCCAGTTTCTGACGGACGGAGACAAGAGAGGAAGAGAAAAGGATGAGATACTGGAGGACAGGGATGGTGAGTCAGTAGTGAGGAGGAGTGGGAGTGGGAGGAAGGAGATCAGCTGGAGGGGGTCTACCTCACAGATCTTGTCCAGAGACATAACAAAGTAGTCATCACACACAATGGCCAGAGCCAGGAACATGTAGAGAGCCTGGGAGAGACGGAGAGAGATGAGAGGGAGAAGGAGAAGAGAAAGATGGATCGTTAGGATGGACGACATCTTTAAAACGACAGTCTACCGAGGCATATATAGCATGTTTGACACACACACACACGTACACACACACACACACACGGGTCTCCTACCGCAAATATGTGTAGCAGAACGGCTCCTTGTGTGCGTTGTCTGTTGGTGAACACATCTTCGGGAAATTCATGGACAGCTGCAAGTCAAAACACAGACTCGTTTGGACTACTGACACACACACAACTCAACCATCACTCACTCTCTCTCCATCCCTCTCTCCTCTCCTCCCTTCAAGTTCAAGTTCAAGTCTTTTATTGTCAGATGCACAGAACAACACAAGGTCAGACTGGGCACTGACATTCTTGGGACAAGACAACGCAAAGCAACCTGACATGAAGTTTGAGAGAGATTATATCTATCATATATATATATATATATATATATGATAAGCTAAAATATAATAAACCTCTTAATATACAAAATAATATCCAATATACAGTACAGTATACTAAACCTCTAATACACATAATAACCTATACTAACCTTGTAAACCTATACTAACCTAGAGACAGAGGGGTACAATTAGTGCATTAGTGCAATATTGCTGACAGTGTGTAAAGTGGCTAGTGAGCAGTGCATCAACGTCCATATCAATATCCATTCAGAGGCCTGATGGCCCTTGGATAGAAACTGTTGTCCAGTCTGCGTGTGCGAGACCGAATGCTTCGGTATCGCCTGCCAGAAGGCAACAGGGGTAAAAAGATTGAAGGATGGGTGGTAACAGTCTCTTAGAGGACTCTTCTCTCCCTCTCTCCTATCTGGTTTGTGTTGGGCTACAGCCCAGCAGGCGGGAAATGGCCTTGAGGCGCCCACAGAGGAGACATACTCAGGCTTTAATCACAGCTTCACACAGAGAGAACACACACACACACAGAGAACACACACAGAGAACACACACACACAGAGAACACACACACAGAGAACACACACATTACACACAGAGAACACACGCAGAAACACACACACACAGAGAACACACACAGAGAACACACACACACAAGAACACACACAGAAACACACATACACACAGAACACTCAGAAACACACACACACACACACATACATACATACACACACACGTACACTACATACACGTTTACACACATCCACACACACATATATACACGTACACAATGCTAATCATTCTCAGCACTTGCACCACTACAGGCACAAAGTCGATCACATGGCATATTTCACGTGGTACCACAATGTAGCCTTGATCACGTTTCCACTATCCATTTGCCCATCCCTCTCTCTTTACCTTTTTTTCTCGTCTCTCTCTCCTTCTTTCCCTTCTCCTCCTCATCCCTCTCTTCCCTTCACTCCCCCTCCCTCCCCTCAAATCAGAGGACGTGAGAAGGTCATCTCCTGCGAACGGAATCTCTCTGGAATAGTATGGGCAGCCAAACACACACAAACACACACACACACACACACAAACACTCACGCACACACTCCACCCAAGCTGTGTCTCTACAGTCCCACCAGCTGTCCCTGCCCACCAGTAGAGTGTGTTTGCATGTCTGTGACTCTGTGTGAGTGGGTGTGAGTGGTGTGTGTGTGTGTGTGGATACAAGGAATGGTTTGACACATAGATCTTAGTCCTGCTCATTTGCCTCTAGTTTAACTACAACATCCTCAAAACAAATAGGGTGGTGAGATGGTGCCGATAACACACACACACACACACACACACATGCACACACACACACACACACGCTTTTATGAAGGGTATGACTGTCCATGCAAATCAACTGCATGAACAGACAGATGACTGACTTCTGTTGCCATGTTTGGGTGTGTGTTTGTTTACTGTCTTTTGGTAAACAGCAGATGTCGTTTCTCCGATCATCCTGAACTTAAACCCTTCATCTGAACCCTGACCCCTTAACACCATGGAGACTCTCTCTGTTGCCCTCTTTTCCTCCCTGTCTACGGGCATGTCTGTCTGACCATCTACCTGCATACCTGTCTATTTTTCTCTGTCTCTCTGCCCATCTACCTGTCTGTCTCTCTACCCATCTACCTGTCTGTCTGTCTGTCTCTACCCATCGACCTGTCTGTCTGTCTGTCTGTCTCTCTACCCATCTACCTGTCTGTCTGTCTGTCTGTCTGTCTCTCTACCCATCTACCTGTCTGTCTATCTCTCTGTCCATCTACCTGTCTGTCTTCTTGCCCATCTGCCTGTCTGTCTGTCTCCTTGCCCATCTGCCTGTCTGTCTATCTCTCTGCCCATCTACCTGTCTGTCTGTCCATCCTGTGTTCCTCTCAGTCCTCCACTAGAAGTGTCGCTGCAGTGATAATTACATAGGGGCAGAACCCTCAGACCTACACCATGAACACAGGCCATGGAGCACACACACACACACACACACACCATGAACACAGGCCATGCAGCACACACACACACCATGAACACAGGCCATGAACACAGGGCAGGCCATACACTAGCACAAGAGACACACAAGAGAAATTCAAACCAGGCTGCAAACACACAACCCAGTACAGCTACTCCCCTACACACCCTCACCACCCCCCTTTCTCTATGGAGCCCAAACACCCACCAGGTCAGGAAGACTTCCTTTGATCTAACCTTAGAAGTCTAACTCCTCCTGCTGAAGGTTGACAGCTCAAACCTCACCTGACCCAGCTTTACGTAAAGATCGCCCAGAGTAGAAAAACCACCAGAACTATGAGATCACAACAAACTACAATTACACATCTTAGTATTTATTCATAGACCAAGTGTATTCATAGACCACTCTCCACCCAGCCTGCCAGCCACTGTGTGCTGTGCTTCTAAATATAGCCTCCCCCTCCACATCCTGGGTGTGCTTCTGCAGCGTGTGGTCCTGATGCTGTGTTACTATCTATAGTCTGACGCTGGTCAGGGGCTCTCGGTTGCTCTCATCTACGACAGGGAGCCAACCACTCTGAACATCATCTATTATGCAGGACTGGACACACATGTAACGTGCGAGAGGCAAGAGGGACGTTCACCACACGAACGCAGTCACTGTAAATACAGTACGGGCATTTATATGGGTAAATATGTGTGTGTGTGAGTATCTCTATATGTGTATGTGTAAGTGTGTTTGTGTATTTATGTGAGTAATTGTGCGTGTGTGTGCTAGTGTGTGAGGGTCTGTGTTTATAGATGTGTGTATGCAGGTGTGTGTGTGTGTGTGCTACCTGGTTCAGTACAGTTCTTGGCCAGTGTGTCGTTGTCATCGTCCACCGCCATCAGTCTTCGCCCCAACAGATCAGGAGCCCCGGCCAGGGTCCTGCCAGTGTCAAGGACCAGCCCATGACCTGCAACACACACACACTCTCAGGGTCTAGGCAAGAAGCACAGTGGATTTGTTCCTCACCAAGCATGTGTGTATGTGCGTGTATGTGTGTGTCTATGTCAGAAAGAGAGAGAAAAAAATCGAAAAAGAGAGAGAAGGAGAGAGAGCGAGAGAGAGGGCGTGAGAGCGCGAGAGAGAGAGGGAGAGAGAGGGAAAGAGAGTGAGGGAGAGAGCGAGGGAGAGTGAGAGAAAGCGAGAGCGAGAGAGAAAGGCGATGGATTAGCATATTTCAGACATATGACTGAGCTCCAGTCCTAATGAGGTTATTAAACCTCACATTCCCCTATTAATCTGGAGGGAGGTGGGAGACAGGGAAACACAGGGGTGAAGGGGGGGGGAGGAGAGGAGGGGTGTGGGGGGGGTGGGGGGGGGTAAGGACAGGGAATGGGGGAGCAGTGTAGGGAGAGAGGTGGGTGAGGAGAGGGAACAGGTGAGGAGTGTGGGTTGGGAGGTGGGGGGGGGGCTAGGGAGGATTGTTAAGGAGGGAGGTAAAGTGAGGCAGGTGAACAGTGAGGGGTAGAGAAGAAGTGGGTGAGAGACAGGAGATATTCAGTGTCAACACCTTATCACACTAGTGAAGAGCTAGACGGCCATTGGAACAGTGATTACATCTTTTCATCCTTTCCTCCCTCCTTCCCTCCAAATGATACTGATCAGTCATTGCTCATCAGGTGCAGATAAAGTATAACGACGCAATAAAGCTTTAATTCGGTGGTAGTGAAGGATACTAAATCTATCAATTAGCACTGTGTCCTGCAAGAGCGAGGAACTACACACACACACACACATTAATATGCAAACACGCGAGCACACACACCCTGCGACTACCTATACACGTGAGACGGGGCCAGCCCGTAGGTAGCCCGTGTGAGTCGGTCGGTGTGGATACACCCACTCAGACACGGTATGTGAGGGAGCGGAGGACCTAGCCTTGCCCGGTAGCTTAATCCTGTCCCGCGCACTCTACAGCCTACATTCCGTTGTGTAGTTGAGAATGTAAGAATATTCCCTAAATGGGACACAGCGAATGATACAAATAACAAACATAACGAAGAACACAAAAGCGCGCGCACACGCATATACACACAAATAGGCACCTTCGTCCGATTCAGGAGCTGTGTAAAATCCGTCTTATATTTTCCATTGCTCATGACAACAGCCTATAAACGGGCACGTCATGGCATTCTTATCTAATTCTAGTCCCGTTATGAAATAGGCACTGGGCTACTGCTGCACCAACCGGCCCCGTCTCTCGCGGTCTGTATCTCACCTGTTAGGCTGAGCAGATCGGACATGCACCACGTCAGGCACAATACACTGCTGATGAAACACACTTGGATAAAAAGCATTTGCCTCCTCTTGCGAACTTTAAATATTTTGGTCATGATGGTCTTTTTTGACACGGTGCAGCTCCGGTCCGGCTCCATGCTTGTTTGCTCGTGCGGTGGCGGTGGACCAACCTCCCCTCCGCGTTAAAGCTGCCGCCCCCCTTGGCGGTGCAGATGGTGCGGACCGCAGGAATCTCCCGAGTTTCACGCCGTGAGAGATCGAGGTGCCGATGCCGTTATCATCTCAAATGGCCGAGGCGCAAATACAGACGGAGGCAGCTGAGCGAGCTGCTCGCCCATGTGAACGTGTGAGCTCGGTCTGGGTAACCACCGGGGAAACGCTCCTATGATGCTGGATTATTAAAACGCTTCGTAAGAATTGTATCCCGTGGAAAGAGAATGCTGGTGAACGTTTTTTTCTAAAGATACAATTATAATGTTGCTCCGTTCTGTTCAGCAAAGACTAAAGCACTGTGTTTGATAGCATATTCAAATAATATTTTATAATATCAAACCACCTTTTCATCCTAAAAACAGCAGTATTAGGCTACTAAAGTGTCCTTGATTGCACCCACTTTCCGCGCGGATTCATTTCACTGTTCACGGAGGAAATGTCATCACCGTTCGGTGTCGTTCCGGTCCAGTTCTCGTATCTAGACCCCCAAACCTCCCTGACTGAAGCGGTTTCAGTAAAGAATATTAGCTCATCATCCCGCTCTCTCGCTTGCTCTCCTATTCCATCGCAGCCTCGCGCCCAGCAGCAACTTCTCCGCGGGAGTGATGCCAGGACACGTGACAACGGCCTCTGGCTTTGTAGTGATATTTTCTATAGTGTTATATCTCTCCCTTCTCCCTCTCCAAAGCTGTAATGGAGTAGCAGAGCAGCCCAGTCCATAATTTAAGATCTCTCTCTCTCTCTCTCTCTCTCTCCCTCTATCTCTCTCTCTCTCTCTCTCTCCTCTCTCTCTCTCTCTCTCTCTCTCTCTCTCATCTCTCTCTCTCTCTCAATGTGGGAACTCAGACACAGTACCTACCATGGCCATGACCATGACCAAGGATGACCTTAGAGTGGTGACTGAGGCCGTTCCAGACAGGGCTTCATCACGTGTGAGCTGCTGCCAAACAGGTCTCTCTGTGTCTCCAGCTGGCAAACAGCTATGAGGAGCCCTTAGAACACGACGCTGAAAAACACCCATCCCCTTCTCCACCACACACACAGACACACACACTACCCCGGACAGTCGCCATCTCTTTTATGCTTCTCTTCAGAGTCTCTTTCTTCTGTGTAGATCTGCTTGCAGAGGACAAGAGTAACAGAATGTGAAGGAGGATGAGAGTAGTTCTGCCAGAGGGAGGGACTCTCACACAAAGGAGGAAGTGTTATGTTGACATCTTTTTAGCTTCTTCTCTCTCTCCGTCTTTCATAACCCCACCCCCAGGGTGTTACGCTGGTCACATGCTGCTCTCAGGTGATAAAGCGCCTGATTGGTCAAGGAACTCATCCCAGGTCAGATCCCCTCAGGTGGAGGGGTGATTGTTACATCTGCCGGGGCAGCATAGCCGGGTGGGGCAGCGTATAGGAATTTAGATGGGGCAGTGGAGCTGGGTGGAGCATTAACTTTGTCAACTCAAGTTAGGTTATGTCTTCTTCTGTGGATTATGGACATATTATCTCTCTCTCTCTCTCTCTCGTCTCTCTCTCTATCTCTCTCTCTCTATCTCTCTTTCTCTCTCCTCTCTCTCTACACACACACACATGCTTCAGAGTCTTTCTAGGAACTACATGCAGTTAGCCATGCTTGTTTATGCTGCCCTATCTTATAGTAGTCATGGTCGTCACATGTTCTTAGCGTGCAGTGGTGTTGATAATGAGGATTTCACATTCCGGAGGTCTCTGTGAAGTGTCCGCCACGCCCCAAGACAACCCAACCTCACTTCATACCACATAGCCCCACATCCTACACACCCTAGCCCCCTTCCAACCTAGCCCTCCTCTATACCACATAGCCCCACATCCTACACACCCTAGCCCCCCTTCCAACCCAACCTCACTTCATACCACATAGCCCCACATCCTACACACCCTAGCCCCCCTTCCAACCTAGCCCTCCTCTATACCACATAGCCCCACATCCTACACACCCTAGCCCCCCTTCCAACCTAGCCCCCCTCTATACCACATAGCCCCACATCCTACACACCCTAGCCCCCCTTCCAACCTAGCCCTCCTCTATACCACATAGCCCCACATCCTACACACCCTAGCCCCCCTTCCAACCTAGCCCCCCTCTATACCACATAGCCCCACATCCTACACACCCTAGCCCCCTTCCAACCTAGCCCCCCTCTATACCACATAGCCCCACATCCTACACACCCTAGCCCCCCTTCCAACCTAGCCCCCCTCTATACCACATAGCCCCACATCCTACACACCCTAGCCCCCCTTCCAACCTAGCCCCCCTCTATACCACATAGCCCCACATCCTACACACCCTAGCCCCCCTTCCAACCTAGCCCCCCTCTATACCACATAGCCCCACATTCTACACACCCTAGCCCCCTTCCAACCTAGCCCCCCTCTATACCACATAGCCCCACATCCTACACACCCTAGCCCCCCTTCCAACCTAGCCCCCCTCTATACCACATAGCCCCCACATCCTACACACCCTAGCCCCCCTCCAACCTAGCCCCCCCTCTATATCAGACAGCCCCACATCCTCCAGACACACTGAGCCGGGCGGTGCAGTGATGCCATCCATCCGGCAGCCACAGCTCCTGGTTCTGTAGAGGAGGGAGGACAGGACAGCAGCAGCCACAGCTCCTGGTTCTGTAGAGGAGGGAGGACAGGACAGCAGCAGCCACAGCTCCTGGTTCTGTAGAGGAGGGAGGACAGGACAGCAGCAGCCACAGCTCCTGGTTCTGTAGAGGAGGGAGGACAGGACAGCAGCAGCCACAGCTCCTGGTTCTGTAGAGGAGGGAGGACAGGACAGCAGCAGCCACAGCTCCTGGTTCTGTAGAGGAGGGAGGACAGGACAGCAGCAGCCACAGCTCCTGGTTCTGTAGAGGAGGGAGGACAGGACAGCAGCAGCCACAGCTCCTGGTTCTGTAGAGGAGGGAGGACAGGACAGCAGCAGCCACAGCTCCTGGTTCTGTAGAGGAGGGAGGACAGGACAGGCCCCTGCTGCTGCCCCATTCAGTCTGCTGTCCCCTCTTCTACACGGGTGTGTGTTTCTGTCAGTGTGTGTGTATTTCTGTCTCTGTGTGTGTGTGTGTGTGTATGTGTGCGAGAGAGTGAGTCAGGGTCCACTGACCTGCAGTTGGAGATCATGAATTGCTGACATTCTCTATACATGTGTGACACACAGAGCGGCACAGTCTGTGTGAAAGTAAGTATGCGATATTGTGCGTGTGTGTGAGTCAATGCGTGCATGAGTCCCAGCATGCAGGGTCAGCTGACGGGGATTTGGAGAGAGAGGCACCAGACTCGACCATCAGCTGAGAGCTCAGCAGGAAATACATTGTAATACGCTGTGTGTGGTGTGTGTGTGTGTGTGTGTAAGTGTTTCCCAGATGAAAATGTGTGGACAGTCCCTTTCACCTGCTTGGCAGCTATAACAGAGAAGGCGAGTAAGTCATAAGATGCAGCCCGTAAGAGGCCGTTTGAAAGCAGGCAGTGGAAAACACACAAAGGGAGGCCGAAAAGAAAGCAGAAAAAAGACAGGCAGAAAATCTTTAAAAAATACAAAAGTGTTCCCTTAGGACCAGGACCTAAATAAACACTCGACAAGTCAAAAGAAGACTCGTGGTGTTACGTAAATGACAACGTTGAAATGAGCATGAGCAGGTGGGCATAAAGAGCAAGAGAAAAGCGTTGGATAATATGAGGCCGGTGGTAACAGGCAGCCACTAAAACAGGCAGCTAGAGAACAGAAGCAGGCAGTCAAAGAGAGGGCAGTCAAGAGAGGGCAGCTCGTAAAACGTGGGCAGAAAGACACAGCTACAAAGCAGGCAGTAAGAGGATTATCAGATGGACTCAGCATTGCTGCTCAATTATGGAAATGAAAGGTAGACACTCCCCTCTCACCTCATTCTCTCTCTCTTTCTCTGTCTCTCTCTGCTCTCGTCATCTCTCTGCTGTCATTCTCTCTCTCTCTCTCTCTCTCTCTCTATCTCTCTCTCTCTCTCCCTCATCATATCTCTCTCTCATCTCTCTCTCTCTGCCATTCTCTCTCTCTCTCTCCTCTCTCTCTGTCTCTCTCTCTCTCTCCCTCTCACCTCATTGTCTCTCTCTTTCTCTCTCTCTCTCTCTCTCTCTCTCTCGCTCTCTGTCATTCTCTCTCTCTCTCTCTCTCTCTCTCTCTCTCTCTCATTCTCTCTCTCTCTCTCACACACACACAGAGACACATGCATGCACAGTTAATCACTCGACGAAAGATGTGTTGGATACATTTTCTGGGGGAATTGTAGCTGGTAGGTTTGTGTAACGGGATTATAAAAATATTGAAATATTACTGTGTTCTAAAGAAGTCAACATTATGTAAGTCTTTAAACCCATGTGTGTTGCCTTAACAGTCCCATAAACAGACTAGTAGATCTCTATCGCCACCCTCTGGTCATTATGTGAAGTGAGCAAAGGAGTTCTGAAGGAACGTTCCTTCCTGCCTATATTTGAGAAATGATTGATCTGATAGCAATCGATGTCAGCTAGGAAGAAAAGCACAGACCTTCACCTATCCAAGATCTAAGAACTCCTTAATGTGCCCTAGACGACAGAACAGCAAGGGACAGCTGTTTTCAAATCATTTATTGTGCTGCAAAGAAACAAATAAAATAATACAAGAACTTGCAAAAAAATCTTCTGTGCTACGGGAAATTCAGAGTCCAATCTTCATTTATCCTCTTTATAAATCTTGTTTTGCAATATCATTATCATCAAGAACATATTTTATCTTTTTACATAAGCACTGAACAACAGTAATGTACAGACAGGTGTTGTGTGAAGAGAGAGACAAGGTGCTGAAGGAAGAAAGAGAGAAAGAGAAAGAGAGATCACATGACCCTTGGTCTCTCAACTGGTTGCTCTGATTGGAGCAGAGGAGGTCTATCTGGTGAAGGGGCTTGGTGATTGGTCGACCACATCCACCTGGCAGAGGATGAGGAGGAAGTCCCCCTTCCTCCTGTCATCCTTGGCCGAGCCGTCCTTCACTCCCCCACACCTCCGCGTTCAATTATCTGATCATCAATAAATTATTTCGGTCATCAACACAATAAATTAAGTTCAGAATTTTTTTTTCTTTTCCAACTAACTTTTTTTTGTAGTTTTTTTTGTAGTTTTTTTGTTTGTTTGTTTTGGCGACACTCAAGTATTTACAACAATACTTGGATTGATGGAAAAAGATTCAACATCAAGTCTTTAGATTAGACAGAGAAAGCTACACACCCTGGACACCCCCTCCCCCAGTTTCCGTGTCTATCTGTACAGTAGATCAGGAGGTGAGAGTCAAGGTGCTGGGGAGAGAGATAACGTAGAGGGAAGTATGCTTTCTGGGTGAGGGAGGAATAGAGAGAGAAAGGGGGTGAGGGGCTGAGAATGTTGACAATATCGTTTTGGGGATAGAACGGGAAAAGGAGAGCGAGCGAGAGAGAGAGAGAGAGAGCGAGAGGAGGAGAGAGAGAGAGGGAGGGAGGGAGGAGAGAATGTTGTGGAGAGCGAAGAGAGAGGAAGGAAGAGATGTTCGAAGTCCAAACGAACCGACACATGGTAAAATGGAAGAGAGAGAGAGAGAGAGAGAAGGGCAGATTGAGTAAAAGAGTGAGCTGTTCAGATCTGTTCTTTCGTTCCACACCTCCCCTGACTTCTATCAAACAAGCGCGACCGCGCGGCCCGCTTGTCCTCATCCTGTTCTGCTTCCAGCTAGCAGGTCCTGTCTTCTCCATCATAAATACATTCAATAAGAAAACCAACAAGATCAATTTACAAGAGAAAAAACCCCATGTGTGCATGCATGTGTGCTGGCACATGTACATACATGCATGCAGACACATATACAAACATCCAGACAGACACACCTCCGTCTAGTCACACGCAACCCCAAACTCCTTTTCTTTTTCGTCGTAGCATTTATATATACACAATGTGTTCCCAGCTCCCAACCAATCAGCTTCTACCTGCTGATCCGGAGGGGGGTGAGGAGATCATGTGATTAAAGAGCCTCCAATAGGGGAAGGCCGTGTCATCATCCGGAGACAGGTGGAGGGGTATCTGGGTTGAAGAGATAAGGGAACTTTTTACAAGCACACTGACCCAAATATCTCTGTCCACCAGCACTGACCCCTGACCCCTGCCCTTTACACCGGCACCTGGGATAGGTGAGGGAGCCAGTAATAGCTATACACATGGGCAGAAAATAGAGTGAGGAATAGAGGGACGAACCACTGGTGTGAAACAGTGACCCTGCTCCCTCCTCTCCCCCTCCACCAGAAGGGGGCGCTACATAACCAAGAAAAAACAACAACCGCTCTCTGCCTCTCTCCTCCTCCCGCCTTCTGTCCTCAGTCTTGTTGTGCTTTAAGTGCGTCCTCGGCACGGCACAGCGTCAATCCTCCTGCCCTCCGACACATGCGTCAAAGTCACACACGCACACACACGTCAGATGTGTGCGCCGTCCAGGTGTGTGTAGAGTCCAGGTGTGTGTAGGGTCCAGGGGTGTGTGTGTGTTTGTGACAGGAGCTTTGGTACAGTTGAGGGGGGGAGGGGTCAACGAGGCAGGGAGAGAAGCTTGGCTCTGTTCCTCCTCGAAGCAGGAATGCAGGAAAATACCATAGAAGACCCAGATCCCAAAGATGTACATCTAATGTTTAACACACACACACACACACGCACACAAACGCCGATCCATACACACCAAACTGATAACACACACTCGCAATAAAGAAAGAATCATCTAGGAAAAGTCTAGATTCAGTTTCTCCCATTTTGCTAGCTAAGTTTGTTTTAAATCATCATTATCATTATCATCATTATCGTCATCATTGTCCTGTGTTTGGTTTGATTCCATCTTCAGGGGATTGTCGTTAATCTGCTGATGTTCTAATTGGTTGTGATTGTTTGTCTTTCTGTTGACCTTCTTGTTGTCATGGCGACATTGATTATGGATGTCTGTAGTGACCTTGCTTGGTGTCCTGTTCCCATGGTGACTTTGCTTCTGTTGTTGTGGTGTTGATCTGTTTTACATAGCGATGCAACTGTTGTATGCTGTCAGGGGTATCTTAAACTGTCTGTCTGTCTGTCTGTCTGTCTGTCTGTCTGTCTGTCTGTCTGTCTGTCTGTCGTCTGTCTGTCTGTCTGTCTGTCTGTCTGCCGTATCGTCTGCTGCTGCCTGCCTGCCTGCCTGCCTGCCTGCCTGCCTGCTGTCTGTCTGTCTGTCTGTCTGTCTGTCTGTCTGTCTGTCTGTCTGTCTGTCTGCCGTATCTGTCTGCCTGCCTGCCTGTCTGTCTGTCGGTCTGTCAGTCAGCGTACGCATGTCGAGTTGTGTGTGTGTGTGTCTGTTCAGTTGTGTGTGGTCTGTCAAGTACATGTCAGGGTGTAAGAGTGTGTGTGTATGTGTGTGTACGTGTGTCTATCCGTGGTGTGTGTGTGTGTGCGCGCCAGTCTATCAGGGTGTCTGGTAGAAGTTGTCTTGCTGCAGGTTGAGGTTGTTCTGTTTCTGCATGCTGTAGTATCCGCTGTATCGGGAGTCTGGGTCGGCGATGCGCAGCATCCTCTGGGAGCTCTCCACCTGCACCTTGGTGCCCTTCTCACAGTCCACATACACCAGCTGGTTGTTCAGACAGGTGGGCTGAAAACACACACACACATTCAGGTTTGAGTCGCATCCCAAAAATAGTCCAAACAGTAGATTGTGTTTACATCAACTATTTCATCCCATCAAATATGTGCCAAATCATAGCACTACCAGGAGGTCTAGAGCACGTTCTGGTGTCTGCATCCCCACCCTACCTTGGTGGGCGTGCGGTAGCAGAGCAGGGGGACCCAGTGCTTCCTCTGGTTGGCGTAGAGCAGGGCAGAGATGAGGGCCAGCATCAGCACCAGGGGCAAGGGCCACCCACGCCACGCCCTGCAAGGTGCCCTCCTCCCTGGGCACAGGGCTCTTACCATCCAGGAAGGGCATCTGGAGGCTGCCGAAGTCACCTGACACCAACACACACACACACACACACACGCAGAGATCAGGGTCTGTGTTTTACGAAAACACCCATTTGTCTGGTGTCGTCAACTGGCGGCATTTACCCAAGCCCCGTGACCTCCGACCTCTCACCTCTGAACTGGGGCATGATGTCATTGTGTCCGTGCGTGGGCCAGGCGGGAGGGGACTGCTTCCTGTCTCGCTGATCCGTCTTCTCGATGGGGATGTTGGTGGGGGCGTACATCTCTACAACACACAGGTCACACGTGTTACACACACAGACACACACACGTAGTGTACATCTATCCTTGTAGGGACACGGAATTCAGTCCCATTCAAAATACAGGTCTCCCTAAGTCCCTAACCCCTAACCCCAACCCTTCATGTCAATCTAGCCTTGACACTAATTCCAATCCAAACTCCCCCTAAAAAAACAAACATACAAAGTAAAGTTACAGTATACAAGGGACATGTTTCCTAATCCTTGTGGGTGTTTCAGGTCCCCACAGAACTTGTTTCAGGTCCCCACAGAGTTAGTAAAACAAAGCCCCACAGTCCCCACAGAGCTAGTAAAAGGAAGCCCCAGAGCCCACGTGTCGGATGGTCCCCCCCACACCCACCGGAGCACATGGGGCAGCAGCTGCCCTCCACCATGATGGGCTGGTGGCAGGGCAGGGGGGGGCAGCTCACGGTGGAGCACAGGGTCTGGCCCTGCAGGCAGTAGCAGTGTGTGCAGCTGTCGATGTCCCAGCGCTCCTCGTCTGAGTACGTCTGCCCGTTGAAGTGGCACACGGCCCGCGGCGTGGCGTCTGAAACACACACCGTGGACGCCGTTAACACACACCTCTGACACACACACACCTCTGACACACACACACCTCCGTCACACACACATAAACACCTCCGACACGCACACACCTCCGACACACACACACCTCCGACACGCACACATACACACCTCCGACACACACACATACACTCCTCCGACACACACACACCCGCGCCAGGTTAACACCTGGCGTGCAGTGTTAGCGATTACTGCGTCGGATCACAGGGCTGGCTGGAAACCAATACGGGCACACACACACACACACACACACACACCACACACACACGCACACACGCACACAGAGGCAGACAGGTATTTACAATCCCACCTCAGTGATCATGATCTCTACAGTGTAACGTGTGTTTGTGATTAATAGGCTCCTTATCGTGCTGTGGTCGTGATAGGCAGAGGGCCCTCATGCCCTCACCTCCTCTCAGCCAATCCAGAGAAACGGAACTGCTCGGCACACAACGCTGCAACACTGTTGCTGAATCTGTTCCATGTATGAATATGCATCTCTGCAAACACTCCCTAAACAGCTGGATCTATTTAACCAGTCTAGTTCCCTCCATCCCCCCTCTCTCTCTCTCTCTCTCTCTCTCTCTCTGTCTCTCCTCGTCTCTCTCTCTCTGTCTCTGTCTCTCTCTCTCTCTCTCTGTCTCTCTCTCTGTCTCTCTCCCTCTCACGCAGAGAGAAACTAGGTCCTCTGGAAGCTTCTGCACATTAACTTTTAACAGCAGCCTCCTGTTTCCTGTCCCTGCTTGCTGCTTGCTACTCCCCCCTCTGCATGACTGATGTCATCACTGGGATTGAGCACATGTACACAGAAAGCGTGTGTGTGTGTGTGTGTGTGTGTGTGGGGGGGGGGTGTTCTTCACTTCAAGGCACAAACAGTGCATGCGTGTCATTACGAGTCTGTTTAGACTGTCAGAGTGTGTGTGTGTGTGTGTGTGTGTGTGAGTGTGAGTGTGTGTGTGTCCTACCTAGGCAGTACGGGCAGCACTGCCCCTTCCTGAGGACCGGGCGGGCACAGCCCACGGGCGGGCATGACTCGGAGAAGCAGCTGATGCTGCCGTCCACACACACACAGCTGGAGCAGGTGTTGGGCTTCCAGGACTCAGCGGCCAGGAAGATGTCTCCCTCCTCACTGCGGCAGAAGCTGCTCACGCTCCCGTTACCGGGGGCCGGGGGAGTGTACGACTCGTCTGGACACACACACACACACACACACACACAGTTAGGGCCGTCTGATCTTAACCTACACAGATGTGCATGCACATAAACATCATCTTGCTGTGTGTGTGTGTGTGTGTCAGTGTTTCACGTCTGGATAGTCCTGACTCTGCTTCCCATGCAGTATTCATGCTGTCCCTCAGTTCTCTCTTATACATAATGAACATCATCACCCTGTAGGACTGTCCCACCCAGAGCTGTGACATCATCCTCCTGTAGGACTGTCCCACCCAGAGCTGTGACATCATCATCCTGTAGGACTGTCCCACCCAGAGCTGTGACATCATCACCCTGTAAGACTGTCCCACCCAGAGCTGTGACATCATCCTCCTGTAGGACTGTCCCACCCAGAGCTGTGACATCATCACCCTGTAAGACTGTTCCACCCAGAGCTGTGACATCATCCTCCTGTAGGACTGTCCCACCCAGAGCTGTGACATCATCACCCTGTAGGACTGTCCCACCCAGAGCTGTGACATCATCATCCTGTAGGACTGTCCCACCCAGAGCTGTGACATCATCACCCTGTAGGACTGTCCCACCCAGACCTGTGACATCATCACCCTGTAGGACTGTCCCACCCAGAGCTGTGACATCATCACCCTGTAAGACTGTCCCACCCAGAGCTGTGACATCATCCTCCTGTAGGACTGTCCCACCCAGAGCTGTGACATCATCACCCTGTAGGACTGTCCCACCCAGAGCTGTGACATCATCCTCCTGTAGGACTGTCCCACCCAGAGCTGTGACATCATCACCCTGTAGGACTGTCCCACCCAGAGCTGTGACATCATCACCCTGTAGGACTGTCCCACCCAGAGCTGTGACATCATCGCCCTGTAGGACTGTCCCACCCAGAGCTGTGACATCATCACCCTGTAGGACTGTCCCACCCAGAGCTGTGACATCATCACCCTGTAGGACTGTCCCACCCAGAGCTGTGACATCATCACCCTGTAGGACTGTCCCACCCAGACCTGTGACATCATCACCCTGTAGGACTGTCCCACCCAGACCTGTGACATCATCACCCTGCCTCAGCCCTCAGTAGGACGTGTGATGAGGTAATACCTGGACAGTGTGGGCAGCAGGAGTCCTGCGTTCTGATTGGGCTCTGGCAGAGCAGGGGCGGGCAGACTTCAGTCTCACAGAGGACACGCCCACTGTGGCAGGTGCACTGGGTGCAGGCGTCGATGTTCCACGTCTCCCCCTCGGTGAAGAACTCCCCTCCCGGGGCCAGACACACCGATGACTCCCCCAGAGCAGGGGGGGGCACGCTTGACTCATCTGGGGGGGTGGGGAGGGGGGGGGGAGGGGGAGATGGATAGGGGCAGAGTGAGGGAAGTAGGTTAGGCATAATATTGTGATTAGGAGTGATGTTGTTGTGAACACGGTATCGTACGTTAGTGTAAAGGGGCTGTTTGTTTTGTATCACCTGGGGCAGGTGGGGCAGCAGTGCCCGGGGCGGATGGCGGGGCTGTCGCAGGCGGGCACGGGGCAGGAGATCAGAGCGCACATCTCCCTGCCGCTGTGGCAGAAGCAGTCGCGGCAACCGTCGTGCCAGCTCTCGCCATTGTCATGCCGACGGCCGTCCATGGACAAACAAGCGCCCTTCTTCACCGACGGAGCAACGGATGAGGACGTCTGGTCTGTAGAGGAGGAGGAGGAGAGGAGAGGGGGGGAGAGAGGGAGAGGAGGGGGGGGAGGGGGGAGGAGGGGGGAGGGGAGGAGGGGGGACAGATAAAGGATGAAGGCCATGACCTACATATTAGATTAAGTAATATACACCAGTGTCTATATTGACTGCAATGATAGAGTGTGTACTCCCTTAGCTCAGGGCTAGTAGCCTGCTCTCACACTCTCTCTCTCTCTCTCTCTCTCTCCCTCCCTCCTTCTCTCTTAGTCTCTCTCCCTCCTCCTCTCTTAGTTTCTCTACCTCCTTCATTCTTTCTCCCTCTGTCTGGCAAATGCAGCCAGACCAGATCAATAGCAGCCAAAGAAAAAACTATTTGATTAAATCTAGCCTGCCATCGGGGAGACATAGGTGTGTGTATATGTGTGTGTATATGTGTGTGTGGGTGTGTATATGTGTGTGTGGGTGTGTGTGTGTATGTGTGTGTGGTTGAGGCTCCTCTATTATTGATACCTCTGCTATGTGCAGGTGTGAGTATATGTGTGTATGCATGTGTGTGTGTGTGTGTGTGTGTGTGTGTGTGTGTGTGTGTGTGTGTGACAGTAAAAGGACGCTATCCAATCCCAAAACACCCGGACTGACAGATTAAAAAGTTTTCTCATTATGAGGAGAAGGCTCTGTGTTACAGTCATGAATATTTCACATCTGTTGCTTTATTTACACACACATACACACACATACACACACATACACACACATACACACGCACACACTCACGCACGCACGCACGCACACAAACAGGATACGGTGAGTCATCACTGTGAGAGAGACCGAGAGGGCCACATGCTCCAGCCACACACACACACACAGACAAAGAGAAATGTACACCATGCAGCAGCAAGTTGAATAGAGGAACTGGAAGGTGCTCACCTATACACTCGCACTTGAGACAGCCTAGATCATCCTGCTGGAAGCCCATTGGACAGGACAGATCACATGGTAGCTCTGGACACTTCTTACAGCGGCAAGTGTCACAACTGTGCTTGTTCTTACTGAGGGGGGATGGGAGGGGAGGGGGGTAGGAGGGGACGGGGGGAGAGAGTGAGGGATGGTTAGTGACGGAGAAGAGAGATTTGATCCTTCCACTCTAAGAGTACAGATGGCATTTTAAACGTGACTGACCTCGAGGGACCAATCACAAGCTCTACTCTGACCCAGGAGACCAATCACAGGCTGCACACCTGTCCCATGGTCACCATCACACTGCACGTGTCACTTCCTCCCTCAGTTCTCACACCACAACTCTTCCTTTCTTCCCTTCCTTATCCTCCTTCACCTCCATCCCCCCTTCCTCCACCCCCCCTCCTCCTCTCACCATCCCTCCCCCCCACGCTTCCCCCACCAGCCCTCCACCCCCCCCCCTCCTCTCACCATCCCACCCCCCCTCCTCCTCTCACCATCCCTCCCCCCCCACGCTTCCCCCCACCAGCCCTCCACCCCCCACGCCCCTTCCCCGCCTGCTCTTATCAGGTGAATAATAGCCGCCAGGTGTCGTCCATATTTGGTGGGCTGATAAGGACCTATCATGGTGCCTACTGATAAGGACCAATCAGGGAGCTTCTAGCAGAGGGGAATATCAATAGAGTCTGTTCACACGGAGAGAGACAATGAATAATTCAGCCTGGACCAGGTTGAGTTGAGCTGAGCAAGGCAGTGTATTAGACAGGTAGAAATAGATATCTAAAATTAGAATCTGCGATGCGAACCCCTCTCCGTGGCCTCTCTCGTTCCCCGTCACGTGAACACGAGGGTGGGAAGGTGACACGCTGGGACTGGGAACGCAAGTGTTAAGCCTGCGAGGGAAGGGTCACTGCTCACAGCCAATCAGCTGCCAGATGTGTTTGTGTGTTTATGTGTCTGCGTGTGCGTTTGTATGAGAGGCCGTATAGGACATTATCATACTTGGTCTCACATACACGCCATGACCTCACATATATACCTTTATACTCTCACATATATACCAATATACACTCACACATATACCATCATACTCTCACACATACCAGTACACCATCATACTTTCACACATACACCATCATACTCTCACACATACACCATCATACTCGTCACACATACACTATCATACTCTCGCACATACACTATCATACTCTCGCACATACACCATCATACTCTCACACATACACTATCATACTCTCGCACATACACTATTATACTCTCACACATACACTAGCATACCTCGCACACATACACCATGATACTCTCACACATACACCATCATACTCTCACACATACACCATCATACTCTCACATATATACCATTAGACTCTCACACATACACCATCATACTCTCACACATACACCATCATACTCTCACACATACACCATCATACTCTCACATATATACCATTATACTCTCACACATACACCATCATACTCTCACACATACACTATCATACTCTCGCACATACACTATCATACTCTCGCACATACACCATCATACTCTCACACATACACTATCATACTCTCGCACATACACTATTATACTCTCACACATACACTATCATACTCTCGCAATATACCATTATACTCTCACATATACACCATCATACTCTCACACATACACTATCATACTCTCACATATACACCATCATACTCTCACACATACACCATTATACTCTCACACATACACCATTATACTCTCACATATACACACCATTATACTTGAATACTTGTCTATGTGAGAGAGAATACATGTCTATGTGAGAGAGAATACTTGTCTATGTGAGAGAGTTTGATTGAAACGGAAGGCAGTTTGATTGAACAGGAAGTAGTACTGAATTCTCAGTACCTGATTGGCTTACACATGAAGAAGGATTTCGGGTACATGTAGCTAACGCCCACCTTCCCCATCAAGACCAGACTGATTGTCATGACAAGTTAGCAGTAGGCGTCTTAATGAAGCCATTGGACTCATTAATAACATTTTGAATACGTGTTTCAGTTATTCCTGGGGACATTATGGAATTAAATGACATATTACTGATGATAAAATACTTGTGCACAATCATACTTGCTACATTTAGACGCTTTAAAGGTTTTTAATTTTACCTGGAAGCTTTTTGTGAAAATTAGGCTAGTTTCACGACAGCGACTTTGGATGTAGACTAGCCTACTTAAACATGTTAGCTGATTAGCCAGTACAAGTGAGATATGTATACAGTTACATTAAACCTCTTCTTTGTAAACTATTTTGTCATAAATACGATGGGAACACATCACATGAACAATTCCAAAACGCACCACACGCCAAACAAAACATTTTTTGGTCAAGCGTCTCAAAACTCAGATTCCGAGTCGGAGTTCCATGGAGCTATTTCGTTGCAGTGAATGGGTGCGGGCACTCATCGGGCATACAGTCAAATATCAAATTATCCAGGGATACACTCAAATAATAAGTTAAGGTTGTGGCATCGAAGTTCAGGTTAGTAGCCAAGGGTGTAAAGACCACTCGGCTAATTACAGACGTCTAAAACCCCAGTGCTACACTATCACAGGCATTGGCTTTAATTTAAATGATCGGCTAGTTTGTTTCATCAATTGAAAAACTGATCTAGGACTTTTGACTCAAGTAGTGGGGGTGCTAGGTTGTCCGTATTGCTTCTAAACAACTATGGAATTCTACATTTGATTTTTTTGGTGGATTTGCTTCTCATTGTCAGAAATGTTGGAATCAAAGACGACAGCCACCCACAGGGGCTATTTCTAACGCTAACGATTAAATGCGCCGGCTCTTTAGACCTGGATCATGTACATCAAGCAGCGGCACTCTACCCCTTACCCCTAGCCCATAGTTTTGGGGGATTCGGCCTAAAAGACTAGCTCCTGACAGAGTGCTGTTGCCGCTCCTTGATGCACCTGATCTAGGTCTGAAGAGCCGGCGCATTTCATTGTCAACGTTAGCGTTAGACATAGCCCCTGTGTATGGCTGGCGTCTTTCATGCAACATTTCTGACAATGATGCCGCAGCATTTGGAGTAGCCTATATGCAAAATGTTATTAATAAATCCATCTTGTCATGTCAATCAGTATGGAAGGTGGGCGTTAGCTACATGTACCCGAAATCCTTCTTCTTCATGTGTAAGCCAATCAGGTACTGAGAATTCAGTACTACTTCCTGTTCAATCAAACTGCCTTCCGTTTCAATCAAACTCTCTCACATAGACAAGTATTCTCTCTCACATAGACAAGTATTCTCTCTCACATAGACAAGTATTCAAGTATAATGGTGTGTATATGTGAGAGTATAATGGTGTATGTGTGAGAGTATAATGGTATATATGTGAGAGTATAATAATGTATATGTGAGAGTATAATGGTATATATGTGAGAGTATGATGGTATATATGTGAGAGTATGATGGTGTATGTGTGAGAGTATGATGGTGTATGTGTGAGAGTATGATAGTGTATGTGTGAGAGTATGATGGTGTATGTGTGAGAGTATGATGGTGTATGTGTGAGAGTATAATGGTGTATGTGTGAGAGTATGATAGTGTATGTGTGAGAGTATGATAGTGTATGTGTGAGAGTATGATAGTGTATGTGCGAGAATAATAGTGTATGTGCGAGAATATAATAGTGTATGTGCGAGAGTATGATAGTGTATGTGTGAGAGTATGATGGTGTATGTGCGAGAGTATGATAGTGTATGTGTGAGAGTATGATAGTGTATGTGTGAGAGTATGATAGTGTATGTGCGAGAATATAATAGTGTATGTGCGAGAATATAATAGTGTATGTGTGAGAGTATGATAGTGTATGTGTGAGAGTATGATGGTGTATGTGCGAGAGTATGATAGTGTATGTGTGAGAGTATGATGGTGTATGTGCGAGAGTATGATAGTGTATGTGTGAGAGTATGATGGTGTATGTGTGAGAGTATGATAGTGTATGTGTGAGAGTATGATGGTGTATGTGTGAGAGTATGATGGTGTATGTGTGAGAGTATGATGGTGTATGTGTGAAAGTATGATGGTGTACTGGTTTGTGTGAGAGTATGATGGTATATGTGTGAGTGTATATTGGTATATATGTGAGAGTATAATGGTATATATGTGAGGTCATGGCGTGTATGTGAGACCAAGTATGAATTATGTCCTATACGGCCTCTCATACGTTTGAGTATGTGTCTGCGTGTGTACGTGTGTATCAGTGTTTGTTTGGGTGGGTTTGCATGTGTGTGTGTGTGTGTGTATGTGTGTGTGTGTGTGTATGTGTGTGTGTATGTGTGTGTGTGTGTGAGTGTGTGTGTGTATGTGTGTGTGTGTGTGTGTGTGTGTGTCTCACATGTATCCAAAGGGGCAGGCCTTGTCACAGACCAGGGCCTTGCAGCGTTTGGGGCGTGGCCGACACTGGCAGACGTCACAGCCGTGGGCGTCGGTCTGAAGACCGTAGGGACACTTCAGACTGCAGCCTGAGATCAGTCCACTGCACAGCTCCTCTCCTGCACGACACACACACACACACACACACACACACAAACACACACACACACAGGCAAACACACACAAACACACACAAACAAACACAATCTCAATGACAATGACTGCTTATAATCAAACTTAAAATCCAACATCTGAAGCATGTATATGTGTGTGTTTTGTGTGTGTTTTGTGTGTATTCTGTGTGTTATGTGTGTGTCATGCCTGTATTATGTGTGTTATGTGTGTGTTGTGTGTGTGTTA
>CAEFZP010002327.1:0-20378 GCA_903064625.1 Mallotus villosus | reverse complement strand
GACCGGGGAGACGAGGGAGGATGGGATGGGGGCGACAGGGGAGAGGGGGATGAAAGCTAGAGAGAGAGAGAGATAGAGAGAGAGATGCAGAGAGAGAGAGAGAGAGACAGAGATGAGAGAGGACAGAGAGGAACCGAGAGTCCGAAGACACGACACAGAGAAGAGAGAGATAGAAGGAGGAGGAGAGAGAGAGAGAGATGCAGAGAAGAGAGAGAGAGAGAGAGACAGAGATAGAGAGACAGAGCTGACCAGAGAACTCAGACACAACACAGAGACAGAGACAGAGACGGACAAGAGCAGAGAACAGAGACAGAGAACAGAGACAACACAAACCACACACACATATAGAAGAGAGAGGAGAGAGACAGATACAGATACAAACACCACACGAAGTCTGGCAGCGAATAGAGTAAGATCTAGAGAGAGAGGGGGAGAGAGAGTAGAGAGAGAGATATACAGGTAGGGGGGTAACAGAGACCATGACAAAGACGATACAAAGAGACAATAGACAAGAGAAACCAGAACAGAGAGATAGAGACACAAACACCGAGAGAGAGAGAAGAGAGAGAGAGAGCAGGAGAGAGCGAGAGGACAAAAAACACAACAACAAGACCAAGAGAGATAGAGATGACACACAGATTCTATCTATCTACATCTCTCCCCCCCTCCCCACCCACACCACCCACACCCTACCCAGAGATCCCCATCTCCTCGATCTCTATATAGAGATAGAGAATGACACACACATACACAGATAGAAGATATAGATTCTATTAGATATATATAGACAACACAACACACACAGACACAGAGAGAGAGAGCTTAAAGTAAAAGACAGAGGACATGGTGAGGTGAGAGGAAAAGTCAATGATGACGTCAAATAAACACCCAACTAACCCAAAGGTGGTAAACATGAGCAATAACTAATAATAAAAAATATACTGCACATAATTATTCCACATCTGTTTACCCCCCCCCCCCCTTATGTATACAAGAAATATATTTGTTGTAGAAAAGACCATTTTAAAATAGGCAGGAATTTTTTTGCAGAAAAGAGAATATTTATTACAGTATTTCAAATCTGCAGAAAGCAGTAACACTTTTTTTTACGGGAGAGAAATCCTCTGTGCTGAGCCGAATGTCATCAGCAACACAAACATCTGAGACACAGCACAGAGCCGACACCACGGTATCCTCAGCTCTGCATCGCTCTCTCAACCATGAGCAGTGAGACGACACCACACTGGCCTGGTCTGGGAGGCAGAGGAGACACTAGAGACCTTCACACACGCAACGTGGCACATGCTCTTACATCCAGTGGTCTAACATAAGTTGTAGCCTAACGTAGGTTTACTGTCTGACTGGAAAGGGGTTAGGAGGAGTAGAAGAGAAGTCTAACATCTAGAGATGTGGTTCCTTCCTGTCCTTGTTCTCTGTCACACACACACACACACACACACACACACACACACACACCTTCCTGGACATGAAAGCAAAGCATTCCACCGTGTTTGGTCTCAGTGTGGTGTGTGTGTGTGTGTGTGTGTGTGTGTGGTGTGTGTGTGTGTGTGTGTGTGTGTGTGTGTGTGGGAGAGCACCCAAACCCTGACACACACACCTCTCTAAAAGGGGGTTCTGGCATTGTGACATTTCATATTTCATTTAAATCCACGAGGGATTACAGCACTGCTGTAAGGAAGGAAGGAAAACAAGATCCATTAGAGTTTAATGTTTAAAGGACCAGGATGGATGGATGGATGGAGGGATGGATGAAGATAGATGGATGGAAAGAGAGATGGATGGAGGAAAGATGGATGCAGAGTGGCTGATGGCCAGGGTTGGGTGCAGAGCCTGCGGCAGGGTTGCACAAATCTGTCCCAGATTAAGCGGACGCTCTAATCCCTCATTTCTGCCCCCAAATTGGGTTTCCCTCAATCCCAGCGCCTGCCGTTCTCCTGTGAGGAGCGGGAGGCTGGAGTCACATGATCACCACGTGAGACGCCAGAGAGAGCCAGACAGGGAGAGAGAGAGAGATCCAGAGATACACTGATGTGAACAACAGTAAAGTGGAAAGAGTGTTTCTGAGGGGAGGGATGCAGAGATAAGACGAATGAAAGGAAGTGAGTGTTTCTGAGAGGACGTGACTGAAGTGAGTGTTTCTGAGAGGACGTGAACGGGTCGATTCAGATCACACCGAGTCCCGTCTCCGTGGGAACCACCCATAGTGTCATGATGAGTAGCAAAAAAGGTCTGGGTGACCCGACGAACGTTTCCAGTTGTGACAGAAGAATCTCATCCAGGTCCAGAGATCTGCGCTGTCACCTTGTCTGAAGAGACCTGCCTCTCCCCTGCCCCAGCCTCTCCCCCTGCCCCAGCCTCTTCCCCGGCCTCTCCCCCTGCCCCAGCCTCTCCCCCTGCCCCAGCCTCTTCCCCGGCCTCTCCCCCTGCCCCAGCCTCTCCCCTGGCCTCTCCCCTGGCCTCACGGGCGGGACGTGGCCCTCAGACGGTCTCTCTCCTGGAGCAGGTGTGTGTGATGGCCGTGAGGATGGCGGGGGGCCTGCAGGTCCGAGGGTTCCTTCTGCAGGTACAGTCTGAAGTGCTGCAGGCTGCAGGTCAGCAGGGTGTCAGGGCTGTGGCCACGCCCCCCAGACCGAAGCAGACGCTCACACGCCAAGCCCAGGTTCTTATCCCAGTTGGAGGGATAGTCCTCATAGGCCTCCACTATCTCCTTATACAGCTGTCAATCACACACACACACACACAGATCTTATCAATAACAATTACAAGGAGCATTGTTGTAGGTGTTGAGATGAAGGCTTTGTGTTGCTCCCTGTATGAGAAGGTCAGTGATCCTGTGCTGGGACACTCACGGTGTAGGAGAGCTCAAACAGCAGAGCCTGCGTGTCCCCCTGAAGCCCCTCCTTCTCCCGCTGAAGCCCCTCCGCCACGTCGAACAGGAAGAACGCCGTCTTCATCCTGAAACAAGAACACAGGCAGCGGGGGCTGAGCTCTGGACCAACCAGGAGAACCAGAAGGGGTGTGTGGACCACCACACGGGTCTACACACGAGGCTGGTTGTGTGTGGAAGGTCTACTACACAAGACTGGTTGTGTGTGGACGGTCTACCACACAAGGCTGGTTGTGTGTGGATGGTCTACCACACGAGGCTGGTTGTGTGTGGATGATCTACCACACGAGGCTGGTTGTGTGGTTGTGTGTAGAAGGTTTACTACACGAGGCTGGTTGTGTGGTTGTGTGTGGACGGTCTACTACACGAGGCTGGTTGTGTGTGGATGGTCTACCACACGAGGCTGGTTGTGTGTGTGTGTGGAAGGTTTACTACACGAGGCTGGTTGTGTGGTTGTGTGTGAAAGGTCTACTACACGAGGCTGGTTGTGTGTGTGTGGAAGGTTTACTACACGAGGCTGGTTGTGTGGTTGTGTGTGGATGGTCTACCACACGAGGCTGGTGTGTGTGTGGAAGGTTTACTACACGAGGCTGGTTGTGTGGTTGTGTGTGGACGGTCTACTACACGAGGCTGGTTGTGTGTGGAAGGTCTACTACACAATGCTGGTTGTTATGGAGATGCTGCAGATGTGGATGTGAGGTTGATGATGTCACTCTACCTAGACTGCCACATCTCCTCATTGGCTACTTGCTCCCAGGAACCAGGAAGGAAACTGCAAAACAAACCCCCCCCCCGAAAAACATGATCTTATTTAATATATATATATTAGATCAATATTTACATACATGAAAACCGCTACATATTTACATTCATTGATCTTCGTCTTTACTGTGTCTAAACACTTGACGGGCGAGTAACAATGCTAGGTTGCACATTAGACATGGAATGATCCGACTCTCCCGTTTCCCTTAGTCGGTCTGTCTCTCTCTCTCTCTCTCTGCCTTTAAACACTTGACCTCTTCTTCAAAAGAATATTTGAGCGAGGGTTTCCGAGCTAATGTCTGGCTGTTGGGCAGGACGGCCACGCTCGTAGTAAAGGGAGAGGGGAAATAATGTCACAGTATTCAGCCGTGATTATCGGAGTGAATGAGAGGCTGCTGGCAACAGAAACAGAATATGAAGCTTTGACTAATTCCACTTTTGACACACTTATTGACAAACGCAATGAGAAAACTCATTATGTTTCATCTTCAGTCTCATTTCAAACGGCTGAGGGCCTAATGTCTTGCTCGGGTCTGATTTCAGAAGGAGCTGGAATGGATCTGAGGAGTGGAGGAGGAGCAGGAGGAGGAGGAGGAGGAGGAGCAGGCTAGAGAGATGGATGAGAGCGGAGAGAAGAGAGCAGAGAGGATGGATGAGGGCAGAGAGGATGGATGAGGGCAGAGAGGGTGGATGAGGGCAGAGAGGATGGATGAGAGCGGAGAGGATGGATGAGAGCGGAGAGAAGAGAGCAGAGAGGATGGATGAGGGCAAAGAGGATGGATGAGGGCAGAGAGGGTGGATGAGGGCAGAGAGGATGGATGAGGGCAGAGGATGGATGAGGGCCAGAGAGGGTGGATGAGGGCAGAGAGGGTGGATGAGGGCAGAGAGGGTGGATGAGGGCAGAGAGGATGGATGAGCGCAGAGAGGATGGATGAGGGCAGAGAGGATGGATGAGGGCAGAGAGGATGGATGAGAGCAGAGAGGATGGATGAGGGCAGATAGGGTGGAAGAGAGCAGAGAGGATGGATGAGGGCAGAGAGGATGGATGAGCGCAGAGAGGATGGATGAGGGCAGAGAGGAGGGATGAGGGCAGAGAGGATGGATGAGGGCAGAGGATGGATGAGAGCAGAGAGGATGGATGAGAGCAGAGAGGGTGGATGAGGGCAGAGAGGATGGATGAGGGCAGAGGATGGATGAGAGCAGAGAGGATGGATGAGGGCAGAGAGGATGGATGAGGGCAGAGAGGATGGATGAGGGCAGAGAGGATGGATGAGAACACAGAGGATGGATGAGGGCAGAGAGGGTGGATGAGGGCAGAGAGGATGGATGAGGGCAGAGAGGATGGATGAGAGCAGAGAGGATGGGATGAGGGCAGAGAGGATGGATGAGGGCAGAGAGGATGGATGAGGGCAGAGAGGATGGATGAGAGCAGAGAGGATGGATGAGGGCAGATAGGGTGGAAGAGAGCAGAGAGGATGGATGAGGGCAGAGAGGATGGATGAGCGCAGAGAGGATGGATGAGGGCAGAGAGGAGGGATGAGGGCAGAGAGGATGGATGAGGGCAGAGGATGGATGAGAGCAGAGAGGATGGATGAGAGCAGAGAGGGTGGATGAGGCAGAGAGGATGGATGAGGGCAGAGGATGGATGAGAGCAGAGAGGATGGATGAGGGCAGAGAGGATGGATGAGGGCAGAGAGGATGGATGAGGGCAGAGAGGATGGATGAGAACACAGAGGATGGATGAGGGCAGAGAGGATGGATGAGAGCAGAGAGGATGGATGAGG
Organism: Mallotus villosus; assembly: GCA_903064625.1. Lineage (NCBI taxonomy): Eukaryota > Metazoa > Chordata > Actinopteri > Osmeriformes > Salangidae > Mallotus > Mallotus villosus. The sequence continues at coordinate 14,924 of CAEFZP010002327.1, read as the reverse complement.
GCAGATAGGGTGGAAGAGAGCAGAGAGGATGGATGAGGGCAGAGAGGATGGATGAGCGCAGAGAGGATGGATGAGGGCAGAGAGGAGGGATGAGGGCAGAGAGGATGGATGAGGGCAGAGGATGGATGAGAGCAGAGAGGATGGATGAGAGCAGAGAGGGTGGATGAGGGCAGAGAGGATGGATGAGGGCAGAGGATGGATGAGAGCAGAGAGGATGGATGAGGGCAGAGAGGATGGATGAGGGCAGAGAGGATGGATGAGAACACAGAGGATGGATGAGGGCAGAGAGGGTGGATGAGGGCAGAGAGGATGGATGAGGGCAGAGAGGGTGGATGAGGGCAGAGAGGGTGGATGAGGGCAGAGAGGGTGGATGAGGGCAGAGAGGATGGATGAGGGCAGAGAGGATGGATGAGGGCAGAGAGGGTGGATGAGGGCAGAGAGGATGGATGACGGCAGAAGAGGATGGATGAGGGCAGAGAGGATGGATGAGGGCAGAGAGGTGGGTGAGGGCAGAGAGGATGGATGACGGCAGAGAGGATGGATGAGAACACAGAGGATGGATGAGGGCAGAGAGGATGGATGAGGGCAGAGAGGATGGATGAGAACACAGAGGATGGATGAGGGCAGAGAGGATGGATGACGGCAGAGAGGATGGATGAGAACACAGAGGGTGGATGAGGGCAGAGAGGATGGATGACGGCAGAGAGGATGGATGAGAACACAGAGGATGGATGAGGGCAGAGAGGATGGATGAGGGCAGAGAGGAGGGATGAGGGCAGAGAGGATGGATGAGAGCAGAGAGGATGGATGAGAACACAGAGGGTGGATGAGGGCAGAGAGGATGGATGAGTGTAGGGTTAGGGTTGTATGTCAGTATAAGAGGACGCCTGGCTGTACAGTTTGCCGATTTCAAATGCAGCTGGACTTAATCCCGTTTGTCATGTCAGTAACACACAGGGCATCTCCACAAGGAGAACAGTAACACACAGGGCATCTCCAGGAGGAGAACAGTAACACACAGGGCATCTCCACAAGGAGAACAGTAACACACAGGGCATCTCCACAAGGAGAACAGTAACACACAGGGCATCTCCACGAGGAGAACAGTAACACACAGGGCATCTCCACAAGGAGAACAGTAACACACAGGGCATCTCCACAAGGAGAACAGTAACACACAGGGCATCTCCAGGAGGAGAACAGTAACACACAGGGCATCTCCAGGAGGAGAACAGTAACACACAGGGCATCTCCAGGAGGAGAACGGTAACACACAGGGCATCTCCAGGAGGAGAACGGTAACACACAGGGCATCTCCAGGAGGACAACAGTAACACACAGGGCATCTCCACAAGGAGAACAGTAACACACAGGGCATCTCCAGGAGGAGAACGGTAACACACAGGGCATCTCCAGGAGGAGAACAGTAACACACAGGGCATCTCCAGGAGGACAACAGTAACACACAGGGCATCTCCACAAGGAGAACAGTAACACACAGGGCATCTCCAGGAGGAGAACAGTAACACACAGGGCATCTCCAGGAGGAGAACAGTAACACACAGGGCATCTCCAGGAGGAGAACAGTAACACACAGGGCATCTCCAGGAGGAGAACAGTAACACACAGGGCATCTCCAGGAGGAGAACAGTAACACACAGGGCATCTCCACAAGGAGAACAGTAACACACAGGGCATCTCCAAGAGGAGAACAGTAACACACAGGGCATCTCCACAAGGAGCACAGTAACACACAGGGCATCTCCACAAGGAGAACAGTAACACACAGGGCATCTCCACAAGGAGAACAGTAACACACAGGGCATCTCCAGGAGGAGAACAGTAACACACAGGGCATCTCCACAAGGAGAACAGTAACACACAGGGCATCTCCAGGAGGAGAACAGTAACACACAGGGCATCTCCACAAGGAGAACAGTAACACACAGGGCATCTCCAGGAGGAGAACAGTAACACACAGGGCATCTCCAGGAGGAGAACAGTAACACACAGGGCATCTCCAGGAGGAGAACAGTAACACACAGGGCATCTCCAGGAGGAGAACAGTAACACACAGGGCATCTCCAGGAGGAGAACAGTAACACACAGGGCATCTCCAGGAGGAGAACAGTAACACACAGGGCATCTCCAGGAGGAGAAAAGTAACACACAGGGCATCTCCACAAGGAGAACAGTAACACACAGGGCATCTCCACAAGGAGAACAGTAACACACAGGGCATCTCCACAAGGAGAACAGTAACACACAGGGCATCTCCACAAGGAGAACAGTAACACACAGGGCATCTCCAGGAGGAGAACAGTAACACACAGGGCATCTCCACTAGGAGAACAGTAACACACAGGGCATCTCCACAAGGAGAACAGTAACACACAGGGCATCTCCAGGAGGAGAACAGTAACACACAGGGCATCTCCACTAGGAGAACAGTAACACACAGGGCATCTCACGAGGAGAACAGTAACACACAGGGCATCTTCAGGAGGAGCACAGTAACACACAGGGCATCTCCAGGAGGAGAACAGTAACACACAGGGCATCTCCAGGAGGAGAACAGTAACACACAGGGCATCTCCAGGAGGAGAACAGTAACACACAGGGCATCTCCAGGAGGAGCACAGTAACACACAGGGCATCTCCAGGAGGAGAACGGTAACACACAGGGCATCTCCAGGAGGAGAACAGTAACACACAGGGCATCTCCAGGAGGACAACAGTAACACACAGGGCATCTCCACAAGGAGAACAGTAACACACAGGGCATCTCCAGGAGGAGAACAGTAACACACAGGGCATCTCCAGGAGGACAACAGTAACACACAGGGCATCTCCACAAGGAGAACAGTAACACACAGGGCATCTCCAGGAGGAGAACAGTAACACACAGGGCATCTCCACAAGGAGAACAGTAACACACAGGGCATCTCCAGGAGGAGAACAGTAACACACAGGGCATCTCCAGGAGGACAACAGTAACACACAGGGCATCTCCACAAGGAGAACAGTAACACACAGGGCATCTCCAGGAGGAGAACAGTAACACACAGGGCATCTCCAGGAGGAGAACAGTAACACACAGGGCATCTTCAGGAGGAGAACAGTAACACACAGGGCATCTCCAGGAGGAGAACAGTGACACACAGGGCATCTCCACAAGGAGAACAGTAACACACAGGGCATCTCTAGAAGGAGCAAAGCCCACAGACAGAAAGCAGAGCAGGAGATTCCTCGACTCCTCCAAGCTCCTGACTGTGTGTGTGTGTATATAAATGTGTGTATGTATGTATGTGTGTGTGTGTGTTTGTGTGAGTATTAAATTGTGTGTACCTGTTGTGCGGCTCGCTCCAGTTGTAGAGGTTGCGTGTGCGGCGAGCCCACTCCTCTGGGTGTAGACGCTGCTGTAGGGGCACCAGGTGGTCACACACGCCCAGGGGCCAGCGAGAGAAGCTCCTCTCCCAGCTACGGTCTCCTTCAGGCAGCCCGATGCAGGCCAGCACAGGCCTCCTGCACAGACAGTACAGACCTACTACAGACACACACAGCACAGACCTCCTGTAGCTAACACAGCACAGACCTACTACACACACACAGCACAGACCTACTACAGACACACACACAGACCTCCTGTAGCTAACACAGCACAGACCTACTACAGACACACAGCACAGGCCTCCTACAGACACACAGCACAGACCTCCTGCACACACACAGCACAGACCTCCTACACACACACACACACACAGCACCCCCCCTGGAGAGAGACCTCCCAACGATCTCCTCTTCCAACACCAGGTGGTCACACCGCAGGTGACTGCAGGTAACTGTGCGCTCTCACACACACACACCTCTCGGTTCAGCCTGATCTCCAGTGCTCTGCCCTGAGGGTTCGTCTCACCGGTCTGAGTTGCCCCTCTCAGACTCTCCCGTTGGCCAAGCAAACACTGCCCCCTGGTGGGCCTGGTGTTTCCAGACGGCCGGTTCCCACAGAGAGCAGACAGCACTGAGGCATGCAGCTCCCCCAGCTCAGCCCCCGCCCCCTCCTGCCCCCCTCCTGCCCCCCTCCTGCCCCCCCGCCCCCCCCCTGCACCTCATCAAGACACTATCTCCCTCTAATAGGTCTCAGGGCTTATCTCATCCCTGCTGACTCGTCACTGCAGCCTCACTCACGTCTCAACCTCATCATCTCCCATCCTCCCCGTCCTCGGCCAATCACAGCTCACTCCCTTTTCCCCGGTCTCCTCTCTGCAGACCCTGTGTGAACTCTGAAGTCAGGCGCTCTAACCACTAAGCTAGGCTGATGACTCACTGTGTGTTGGAGGAGAGGAACTGCTCCAGGTTGAAGGCCTCGTCATCGGCGAGGTCCCAGGAGCGGCCGGGGAATCGAACCCCTGTAAGGTGAGGCCCCACCCTGGGAACGTACCAGCTGTACGTCATCATCTGGGGGGAGGGAAAGGCATAGCTTAGTGGTTAAAGCATTTGACTGCAGATTAAGAGGTTTACAGGTTCAAATCCCCCCACAGTACGTCGCTTTGGATAAAACCATCTGCAATCAAATCAAATAAAAATACAAAAAAGCCATGTGGAGATGATGCTTTCTAAACATCAAACGTTTCTTCTGTCAAAACGAAACACATGCATTCATAATAAGAGCTTAAGAACTTCAATCACAAAGTCCACAGTAGTATCATGTTAGCATGCGGTCAGGACGGTGACAGAGTCTGAGGGAAGCAGCAGGAGCAGAAGGAGCAGAAGGAGCAGAAGGGGAGCTGACCTCCTGGTCCACCAGGCGCACGTCAGGCCGTCGGCCCAGGCAGTAGTGCAGGTAACGCAGGGTGTTCCCCGGGAGGTCCCCCCTGGTCAGGATGATGGAGTCTGGAGGAGCAGAAGCCAGAAGCTCCAGGCCGAACCTCTCCACCACGATGTTCCTGCTCTGGTCACACGCCCTGGAGGAGGAACACCAGATCAGATCGGCTTCTGAGCTTCAGACTTTTTACACGTGTTCACGTGCGTGTGTGTGTTCACGTGCATCGGGGAACAGTTCTCCTGTGTGCTTGAACGTGTGGACACAGTGTAAGCGCTTGTGACTGTATGATGTGTGTTGTGTGTGTGCGTATCCCTAAGTGTGTGTGTGTGTACAGGCATGCTTCCCAGGTACACTGAGGCAAGTTGTCAGCTCTCCCCCTCCCTCCCTCACCCCTGCCCCCCCCCTCCCCCCCCTCTAATGGTGGGGCGTCAGGTGAGACTGGTATGACAGCACCCAGGCCGGTCTCTCCCCCTGATCAAAGCAGTGGTGTGATGGCTGTCTGGATCTCCTCAGAACTGAGCTGCAGTAATCTGCCTCCTCTCTCACGGAGAGCATCTCACCACGAGCCTCCACACCGGGGTCTACCTCGTAACCTAGCCTCATCCCCGGCCTCTCCCCAGCCTCTCCCCAGCCTCTCCCCAGCCTCCTAACCCAGCCTCTCCCCAGCCTCCACCGTGAGGCCAGTGCCGGAAACACACTGACGTTGAAGAGTTCAGCTCTCAGGCTCGAAGCGCGGAGAAAACATCAAGACAAATTGGGTTGACTCGGGGAAAACGAAGGGGTGTTGGAGGCTCACCTGTAGTTGGAGAGCGCCATGCGAGTCAGGAGGCCTGCGGTGAAGATCCAGGCTGCGGCCCCCCCAGAGCCCCCCCCCGCCCAGCCTCCCCCCCCAGCCTCCTCTCCAGGCCTCGCTGGCTCCTGTCGAGGCCGAGGCCAGCCAGCACGCACACTACAGCATCGCTCTGCAGCCAGAACCCGCTCGACCTGCGGGCAACACCACACACACACACACACATACATTCCCACACAGTCCTTTAGCTCAGCGGGAGCACGCAGCCCCCAGCCTGGCTCCCCGGGGGGGTGCGAGCCTCACCACGCCTAGCAGCAGGGGGCGGCTGATGTCCAGGTTGGCCCTCCAGGAGAAGAAGAGAGAGTAGAGCAGCAGCATGCAGGCCAGCAGCCAGGACACCTCACAGCGCCCCCTACAGGCCAGGACACACCACGGAGGTTAGGTACACACACACACGATATCACACAGCAGTACACACACACACACACACACACACAAGATATCACACAGCAGTACACACACACACACACACACAAGATATCACACATTGTACACTCACACATACACACGCTTCCACACATCGTACACACACAAAACATATGATATTCTAGTACAAACTTATGAACTAGTGTTCGACTTCACCAGAAGTCGCTACTTGCTCTCTGAAATGTCGCTAATATTCGCTATGTTGTCAACCCTGCCTGGAGTGTGTGAGTGTGTGAGTGTGTGTGTGTGTGTGAGTGTGTGTTTGCAGCCATGTTGATCACAGTGCCCTCCAGAGGCATCTCATCTCAGAACTAATCGGACGTTTGGGGGGGCGTTTGGCTCTCATGGCTAACATCATGGAGGACAGTATTCCATTTGGGGGGAGGGAGGAGGGGGCATTGCCCATCAATTGCCCCCCCTTGGAGCCGGCCTGCCCACTGCTGCCCCCTGGCACTGCTCTCTTATCAGCAGCACCTCACAGCTCAGCGGAGCACGACTGGAGTCAGCCAGTGAACCAGTCAGCCAGTGAACCAGTCAGCCAGTGAACCAGTCAGCCCAGCTCCCTCCCTCCAGACACACACACCACCAGGACACACAGGCATGCTGGGGAAACGGCAAAACAAACCAGCAGAAACACACCCTCACTTCTCACCGTCTCCTTGACACGAGCGAGAAGGGCTTCATGGTGTTTGTGTTAAGATCAGCGTTGATCAGACCAGATCGGTTAGGTGGTGATGTGTAGGTGATGTGGAGGTGATGTGTGGTGATGTGATGTGGAGGTGCGGTGTGGCGGTGCTGTGTGGAGGTGACTGTTTGGAGGTGTATGTGTGGGGTGTGTTGGAGGTGATGTGTGCGGTGCTGTGGCGGTGCTGTGTGGCGGTGCTGTGTGGGGTGAGGTGTGGCGTGTGCTTGGCGGGCGGTGGCGGTGCTGTGTGGCGGTGCTGTGTGGCGGTGCGGTGTGGCGGTGCTGTGTGGCGGTGCTGTGGCGGTGCTGTGTGGCGGTGCTGTGTGGCGGTGCGTGTGGCGGTGCTGTGTGGCGTGTGCTGTGTGGCGGTGCTGTGGCGGTGCTGTGTGGCGGTGCTGTGGCGGTGCTGTGTGGCGGTGCTGTTGTGGCGGTGCGGTGCTGGCGGTTCTGTGTGGCGGTGCTGTGTGGCGGTGCTGTGTGGCGGTGCGGTGGCGGTGCTGTGTGGCGGTGCTGTGTGGCGGTGCTGTGTGGCGGTGCTGTGTGGCGGTGCCTGTGCGGCGGTGCTGTGGCGGTGCTGTGGCGGTGCTGTGTGGCGGGTGCTGCGCCGGTGCTGTGTGGCGGTGCGGTTGGCGGTGCTGTGTGGCGGTGCTGTTGGCGGTGCTGTGTGGCGGTGCTGTGGCGGTGCTGTGTGGCGGTGCTGTGTTGCGGTGCTGTGGCGGTGCTGTGGCGGTGCGGTGTGGCGTGCGGTGTGGCGGTGCTGTTTGTGCGGTGATGTGGCGGTGAGTGTGGCAGTGACTGTGTGGAGGTGCATGTGTGGAGGTGATGTGTGGAGTGATGTGAAGCTGATGTGTGGAGGTGACTGTGTGGAGGTGCTGTGTGGCGTGCGGTGTGGCGGTGCTGTGGAGTGTGATGTGTGGCGTGAGGTGTGGCAGGTGCTGTGTGGCGGTGCTGTGGCGGTGCTGTGAGTGCAGGTGTGGAGGTGCTGTGTGGCGGTGCTGTGTGGAGGTGCTGTGTGGAGTGATGTGAAGCTGATGTGTGGGGTGGATGTGTGGAGGTGCAGGTGTGGAGGTGACTGTTTGAGGTGACTGTGTGGCGGTGATGTGTGGCGGTGCTGTGTGGCGTGCGGTGGCGCTGAGGTGCGGTGCTGTGTGGCGGTGATGTGTGGCGGTGCGGTGTGGAGGTGCATGTGTGGAGGTGGTGCTGTGTGGCGGTGCTGTGTGGCGGTGCTGTGTGGCGGTGCTGTGTGGCGGTGCTGTGGACGGTGCTGTGTGGCGGTGCTGTGTGACGGTGCGGTGTGGCGGTGCTTGGCGGTGCTGTGGCGGTGCGGTGTGCGGTGCTGTGTGGCGGTGCTGTGGCGGTGCTGTGTGGCGGTGCTGTGGCGGTGCGGTGTGGCGGTGGTGTGTGGCGGTGCGGTGTGGCGGTGCTGTGGTGGCGGTGCTGTGTGGCGGTGCTTTGTGGCGGTGCTGTGTGGCGGTGCTGTGTGGCGGTGCTGTGTGGCGGTGCTGTGTGGCGGTGCTGTGTGGCGGTGCTGTGTGGCGGTGCTGTGTGGGGTGTGTGTGTGAGGTGCGTGTGGAGGTGATGTGTGGAGGTGCCTTACTTGTCCCATGAGGAGAGTTGAAGGCCCAAGCCAGACAGAAGCGGACAGGGAGAGACAGGTCTGCTACACAGTGGTTCAGCTGAGCCCTGAAGCACAACACCACACACACACACACACACAATGACAACTCAATGACACACATTACTCAACGCCCTCCCGTTCCCCTCAACACGTCTCCCATCAAACACACTGATGTGACTGAGCCGCAGGCCTGACAGATACCCGTGGCCCCCCCGGCCCCCGGCCCCCTGGTGGAGAGGCTGTCAGCCTCCCAGGGCAGTGAAGGCTCCCTGCCTCTCCCTTAATACACATCTGTATTTGACAGCTTATTGAGTCTCTGATATCTGTGACTATGTGTGCCTGCATCAGTGAGTGTGAGTGTGTGAGAGAGTGTGTGTGTGTGTGTGTGCGTGACAGAGAGTGTGTGTGTGTGTAAGTGTGTCAGCTTTTCGGGCGGGTTAATGTCTGGAGCGTGACATGCTGTCATGTCCGTCTCTCTTCGTCAGTGTGGAGGTGAGCTCGCCCATCAAGCAGCGGGGGAGAGGGGAGGGGAGAGGAGAGGGGAGGGGTGGTGATGGTGTGGGGTCTTAAGACGCACGATCCCCCGTGTCGTCAGCTGAAGAGAACTATCAGAGCTGGGGTTGATTGAGGGAGGGAGAGAGAGAGGAGGGGAGATAGCCGAGCAGTAGGTTGCCGAGAGAGCTAGGTCGGGACGTATCGGCTTTATGTGTTCAGTTTATGCGTCGCGATCGTGGGAATGTCAGCGATCGCGACTCTTCTTCGATATTTCTCTCTCTCTCTCGTCTTTTTCCTCTCTGCTAGCGGTTGCTAATGTCTTTTCTCTCTCTCATCGCTTTTCTCACTCTATTTTCGGTCTCTCTCTGTTGCTTCGTTGTCTTCGTTTTTGTCTCTCCTCTCTGCTACGCTTTTCTCTTCTCTCTGTGCCCTGTTTTCTTTTCGCTCCTCGCATACTATTTCTCTTTTCGCATCTCGTGCTTGTTGGCCCGGTTTTGGCTCGCTCGCTCTCTCTCTCTTGGAATCGAGCGCGCTGCGCTTTCGGTGTTGTGCTCGTTGCAGGAAACCAGCTCTCTCATCCATCTATCTTGCAGTGTCCGTTCCATCACAGCTGTCACTCTTAAACACCCAGAGCGTATGTATCCTGTTCCAACGGCTGGACGCACCATACGACAGAGATTTGGCCGCTCTAAGAGAAGCAGGTTCAGTTCCTGCGTTGACATGGGGAAGAGGGGAATGCGAACAGCTACCAGCTTTAAAGCTGCCAGAAGGGCGGAGATAAGAGGGGGCTCTCTCATGTGTCTCTCTCTCCGCTACCCTCTCTCTCTCTCTCCGACTCCAATCTCTCGCCCTCTCTCGGATCATCATCTACTGTAGGTCCTATCTCATTCCTACATCCAACCCCACATAATGTCCTTAGCATAATATGCTATCTATAACTCTTTAAGTCTATAGTCTTCATCATCTCAGCAGCCTCAAAACAAGAGTACCAGTCACGCCTCCCTACCCATCTCGGTCTCACAAAAACTTAAGCACTGCACTGCGGCTCCATGACGATCTCATCACCCCTCGTCTCACAAATCCAAATCCAAAAAGAAATGATCGTCCACACAGGAACCTATCGCTTAAGCACTAAGTAACAAAACAACATAGAACCGATCGCCATGCTCCTTCATAGATTGGCTGTCTGTTTTTACACCTAGTCTGCAGCGAAGCTGTTCATATCTCTTCTAGTGATCCCGTCATCCAGATGTGACTCTTGACTGTCGGACACTGAGCAGGACACTGAGGCAGGCTACACTGAGCAGGACCTGAGGCAGGACACTGAGGCAGGACACTGAGGCAGGACACTGAGGCAGGACACTGAGCATGACACTGAGGAGGACACTGAGGCAGGACACTGAGGTAGGACACTGAGGCAGGACACTGAGGCAGGACACTGAGGCAGGACACTGAGGCAGGACACTGAGGCAGGACGGTGTCAGTCTGACAACACATGAACAACCGTCTCAGCCCTGAACACAGAGAGTAGCAGCTACTCATCCTGAACACAGAGAGGAGTCTGTCTCATCCTGAACCAGCAGAGAGGACAGCTCTCATCCTGAACACAGCGAGGAGCTGCTCTCATCTCTGAACAAACAGAGAGGAGAAACTGCTCTCAGCCTGACAACAGAGAGATAAGCTGCTCTCACTCCTGAACACATAGAGAGGAGCCTGCTCTCATATCCTGAACACAGAGAGGAGCTGCTTCTCATCCTGAACACAGAGGTACGAGCTGCTCTCAAGATCTGAACACAGAGAGGAGCAGCTTCTCATCCGACCCAGAGAGGAGGCTGCTTTCTCATCCTGAACAACAGGAGAGAGAGCTCTGCTGCTCTCATCCTGAACACAGAGAGGAGCAGCTCTCATCCTGAACACAGAGAGGAGCTGCTCTCATCCTGAACACAGGAGGAAGCAGCTCTCAACCTGAACACAGAGAGGAGCTGCTCTCAGCCTGAACACAGAGAGGAGGACTCTCAGCTCGTGAGCCTTAAACACAGAGAGGAGCGCTCTAGCCTGAACACTATATGTGACTTCTCTCAGTGCCTGAACACAGAGAGGAGCTGCTCTCAGCCTGCACACGAGAGAGCTGCTCTCGCCCTTAATCACAGAGGATCTGCTGAGCTGAAGGTGTTCCAGCCGCAGATACTCACTGACAGCGATGGAGGTCCGGTGTCACAGGACACCGTCTTCGCCTGCAGAGAGAACCAATCAGCAACCTATCCCACTGACACCACAGGTACACATCTGTGTGTGTGTGTGTGTGTCTGCGTGTGTCTGCTGTGTGTCTGCGTGTGTCTGCGTGTGTGTGTGTGTGTGTGTGTGTGTACGAGCTGTAAGGTGCCAGAACCGTACTCCGCCCTCAGCAGTGATGAGCAGGCCTGACGCGGACGTGTCCTGTCTCGCTCCAGCGTGGCCGTGTTGAGGAGGAGGAGTGGCAGGTGACACGTAGGCAGGAGCCCCACCAGGAGGCGCAGGCCCCGGGACAGTCAGCCCTCTCCAGACACGCTCCTGGAACAACACCCGACAAAGCCCGTACCTCAACACTCCTCACTAACATCCATCTGGCCATTACTTTAGACATTTAGCAGACGCTCTATCCAGAGCGACTTACAGTAAGTACAGGACAATTAGGGTGAATTGCCTTGCTCAAGGACACAACGTCATTGCACGTCCAGAATCGAACCGGCAACATCTGAGTAATAGCCCGATCCCCTAACCGCTCAGCCATCTGACCCCCTTTAACAGACGGGGGAGGAGAAGGGAGGGGGAGAGAGGGGAGGAGAGTGCGGGTGGGTAGAGGGGCGCGGGTGGGAGAGGGGCGGGGGTAGAGGGGCGCGGGGGTAAGGGGCGGGGGGTAAGGGGCGCGGGGGTAGAGGGGCGGGTGGTAGAGGGCGGGTGGTTAGAGGGGCGTAGGGGCAGGGGTAGAGGGCGTGTGAGGGTGTGAGAGAGGGGGAGCTGGCTTACCTTGTGTGAGTGAGTCGAAGCAGGACCAGGGGACTATAACCACCACTTAACAGCACCAGGGTGTTCTGGTTACACAGAGCCGCCCACAGCACAGCGCCCCCAATGGGCAAACTGGGAAACAGGACGAGAGTTCAAACTCCCTCATGTACCAGCCAATACCAGCGAACAATTCACAAAATTAGATTAATATTATATTTAATTAAACATACATAATTAAGAAACAATATGATGAGAACAGTCAGTCAGCTGTAACGTGGAAATGTGAAAGACTTTTAGCGGCGGTGCGAGATGAGAGAGCTGGTCACCTTCCTCCTCTGGGGCGCTGTCTGCGAGTGGAAGCAGCCGTCAGGAGAACACGAGACCACGAAGAAGTTTGTTGAGGGAGAAGACCTCGGCCACCATGGACCACTGCCAGCTGAGACGAGACACTGCAAACACCCCCCCCAGCCAACACCGCTCCTGGCCTGGGCCTGACAACCTGGGGGTGTAGAGGGAGAGTATGGAGCAGGAGCGGAGAAGGAGCAGGAGAGAGGGAGATGGAGCAGGAGATGGAGGCAGATGAGGGAGATGGAGGCAGGAGGAGGAGATGAAGGCAGAGAGAGGGAGATGGAGACAGGAGATTGGAGGCAGGATATGAGGGAGATGGAGGCAGGAGGAGGGAGATGGAGGCAGAAGAGGGAGATGGAGACAGGAGATGGAGGCAGGATAGAGGGATATGGAGGCAGGAGGGAGGGAGATGGAGCAGGAGGGAGAGAGATGAGGGGATGGAGTCAGGAGAGAGGGAGATGGAGAGGATGGAGGCAGATGTCAGGAGATATGGGCAGGGAGATGGAGGGAGATGAGCAGGAGAAGTCAGGGGAGAAAACAGGTCTGTATGTGAACACCATCCATGAGAGTATGACTGAGAGAATACTTTCTTGTAATGAAAGTGACTCGCACTCCATGTCCTTCCAACGTAGATACTCCTCTCTTCTCCTCTACTTCAAGTTTCATTTGTAACCAGTACGATACACATTCGAGTTCTTAGCTGTTTTCACAAATAACACGATAGAATTATTCGCTCGAATGAAGCGAATTTTCAACTTTGCGTTCATTTTGTGTTGATTCGCGAGAATCGCTAGGAGCCAAACCGTCGAACATGTCTGAAATGACTAAACAAATATGAAGTAGTGGCGTGTAGCAGAGTATGCCGTCAGTGACATCTCAACATTGATCAACTTTCGCGACACAGCACAATTTGAAATTTGTAAAAGAATAACACAATTAATGAGAACTCGAGCGAATTTGCGTGGTTTGCCTTGATTAACAGGTGTAATGTGCTGTACACAAACACTTTTCTCTATTTCTCCCCCCTCTTCTCTCCTCCTCCCTCCTCTCCTACGCTACCCTCCTGCCTGCCTCCCTGCCCGTCCATTCCGTCTCCTGCCCATCCCGCTCCTACGCATTAGCCCTCCCTCACCTCCATCGCCAGCCTCACTGCCTCCTACCCTACCCTAATCCCTCTCCTCGCTCCTACCCTGCCCTCCTCATCCTCCTCCCTCCTCATCCATCCTCCCCTACCCTCCTCTCCTCCTCACACCCTACCCTCCTCTCCTCCTACCCTCACACCCTCCTCTCCTCCTACCTCTCCCTCCCTCCTGCCTCCTCCCCTCCTCTCCTCCTGTCCCTCCTCTCACTCCTACCCTACCCTCCTCCCCTCTCTCCTCCTCGCTGCCCTCCTCTCCTCCTCCCCTACCATCCTCTCCTCTTACCCTACCCTCCTCTCCTCTTACCCTACCCTCCTCTCTCCGCATCCCCTGCCCTCCTCTCCTCCTGCCCTCCTCTCCTCTGCCCTCCCTCTCCTCCTGCCTCCTCTCCTCCTGCCATCCTCTCTCCTGCCCTCCTCTCCTCCTCTCCTACCATCCTCTCCTCCTTCCCTCCTCTCCTCCTCTCCTACCATCCTCTCCTCATCCCTCCTCTCCTCCTCCCTACCATCCTCTCCTCCTGCCCTCCTCTCCTCCTCTCCTACCATCCTCTCCTCCTGCCCTCCTCTCGCTCCTGCCTCCTCCTGCCCTCCTCTCCTCCTCTCCTACCATCCTCTCCTCCAGCCCTCCTCTCCTCCTCTCCTACCATCCTCTCCTCCTGCCCTCCTCTCCTCCTGCCCTCCTCTCCTCCTCTCCTCCAGCCCTCCTCTCCTCCTCTCCTACCATCCTCTCCTCCTGCCTCCTCTCCTCCTGCCCTCCTCTCCTACCATCCTCTCCTCCCTCCCTCGCTCTCCTCCTCTCCTACCATCCTCTCCTCCTGCCCTCCTCTTTTTCCTACCATCCTCGCTGTGAGGTATTGAAGCAAACTTGCGTAATCTGTCATGTGCTAAGACCCACCGTGCACTTCCTGGAACGTGAGACAGAGCGAGTCGACACATGACGAGGAGGAGGCAGAAGAAGAAGAGGATGAAGAGCGGAGAGTAGAACAGAGCGGGGTGTGGGAGGGTAGTGTGGGATGGAGGATGAATCCAAGGAAAAAGGAGAGAGAAAAAAAGTTGAGAAGAAGAGGGGTCGGGGGGAAGAGAGACGAGAGGAGAAGAAAACCAGCCCAGCCCTCAGTACGCTGGCTCGGAAATATGAGTAGGCTCGACATTAGGCAAGTCAGCAGTATGGCCCTTTCCCACCATTGTGTGCAGTAGCTTAGAGTGCTCATCAGCCTATCAGCTAACTGACAGGCAGAGAGCTGCTCTATTCAGCGCCGCAGATACAAGCTGCAGGCCGAACTGCTGCCAGGTCCCTCATGACCTCGCATCCCCTGCCGGTGACAGCTTCAAGCTCCGTAGCAATTAGGCGCTCTCACATTACAATCGCAGAAGACAGATTCCATTAACGGTATCTGAAATTGAGTAGAGAGCAGGGCCGTTATCAGACCTGACTCATAGAACCGCTATTAATCACAAGGCATGATACCATTTATACATTTCCAGCTCTCTCTGCCTGCCGCTGTGATAGTCGGGCACAAAAGACCTGATGAGACTCAGGCAAGGGAACAATGA